>JAJOOF010011023.1:0-18104 GCA_029582545.1 Solanum lignicaule
GTTTCTGGAAGTACTTTGGCTAATTGAATATAATTGTTGGTTAAAGTAAAGTCTAAACCATTTTCCTCGTGGGATCGACCCCAACCTACAAGTTGGGTTCTTTACTTGATAACGATCGCTTATACTTCTGTAGGGAGGTGTAATTTGAGTGTATCAATTATATATAAAATATTTAATTTTATTTAAGATGATTTTATGATCAATCAGTATTTTCTTATCATTTTATATAGCTAGCAAAGAGTGTATCTTGTGACATAACATTTTCTTATATCAAAATGAACACAAAATAACAGGAAATTCATACTTAAAAAAAAATTCATACTCAACATAAATATAAAAAAGTAAAAATATGTGGATAAATTCATAGCAAATGAAGAAGGGAGACGAAAATATATGTTCATGATATACTCACCCTAGTGTTTCATTTGACTGAAATATCTTGCCACCAACACTTTACTTTCTCCGTTCATTTTTACTTACATTTCTATTAAAAAATAATTATTATCATGGTTATATTATAATATTATAAGTAAAAGTGAAAATATATTTTTGAAATAGTAGACGTAACATCAAAACTACTAATTCAATGGACTACATTGATGCCGATGTTTTAGAAAAATTAGGAAGAAACTCCTTCATTTGAGGTTAAAAGAATAAGAAATGGAAATACAAAGAAGAAATATCTTACCTCAATCATGTGCCTTTATTGTATTTGTTTATTATATTTTGTCTCTCCCACATCTTTATCTATTTATTTTATTAGAAAAAATAATCAACAATGTGTATTTAAATTCTCTATAATGAAAACACAAAAAAATTATCCAAGAAACAAAATAAGAAAAATAAATGAAAATTCTCACACACTATATATAGAAGATTTTTATTTGAAGCAAAGTTCATAGATAATTGCATATTTCTTTGTTCTCTTCTTTTCTTCTTTAATAAATGGTCGTTACCTAAACTTCAATGCTAATAACTTCGGCGAAACATATCAATGGATTGGGGATGAATCATATATGAAAATTTTAAATGATCTCAAATTGTCAAAGAAAAGAGATCCAAGAATTTATAAGGAGTGAATGGTTGTGATTTATGATCGAAGAAACATGAAGGTAGAAATTGTTGTGACTATTTGTAGGAAATTATTTTTTTATTAATGAATAAAACATGTAGGTTAATTAAAGAGTATTAATGTTCGAAAATGATATAAATAATATTGATTTATGCATATGACGAAAATCATCAGAGGAAAATATGAGTGTGAATTGATGAATGATTTGCTACAATTTGTTCACCAACTCTTTCTTATGTGGTGCCTTGAATTTCATTGGGTTTCGAATTTAATCAACTATTGGAAATCACAGTTGAGATTTTTTTAAGAAGAAGATGAGTAGAAATCCTAAAAAAAATTAGTTTAAAAGTGAGAGGAAACCCCTCTATTTATAGGTAATAAATAGTAGTATGAATATGTTCTGATTGTGCCTTATCAGATAAGTGACAACCCTTCAAAATAGTCCATGCTCATGGGAAAAGACATAACCCTATGAAAAAATCACAACTTATCGGATAAGGCACAACCCTTTGGTAAATTCACAACCCTTTGAAAAAATCACAATCCTTTGGAAAAGACACAACTCATCGGGAATGTCACAACCCGTAAAAAAGTCACAACCCTTTGAAAAAGTCACAACTCATTGCAAAAGTCACAATCCATTAATGTGAAAAGGTATCAACTTTTAATATAACCTAATTAAACAAATTGAGTATTTTTAATTAGGGGTATTATAGTAATTCAACATTCATGTTTGGAGTTCATGCTTTTAAGGTAGTATAGATTATATTGAAATGAGTTCAGTTTAGTTGAGTTGAGTTGAGTTAACACTAGGTTTGTTCTTTCAGTTCCTTCCAAACTTAACTCTTGTTTGAGAATTCCCCTCGCATACTCGTACATTCAATGTACTGATTCCATTTGTCCTGCATCTTTTAATGATGCAGATACAGGTAACTCGGATCAACATCCAGCACATCGTTGATTCTAGTTGACCTCCGGAGTTGTTCGTGAGCCTCCTTGCTTTCGGAGGATCCCTCTTTATTGCTTTTTCAGTATTTAGTTCATTAGGATGTCGTAGGGCTTGTCTCGACATCCATCTCAGTTATTAGAGGCTTCATAGATAGAGAGTTAGTTAGTTCATTTGTCATTATCTTGTTATTGGCTTATGTTCATATTTGAGTTGGCACTTTGACTAAGTTAAATGTTTATTTCTAAAACATTTTGAGTTTAGTTTGAGACAGTTGAGTTATACTGCATTTGAAATCTTTTCTTAATGCTTAAAGTCTTCCGCTAAATAAGTAAGCCAGGCCAAGGGTTTGCTTGGGGCCAATAATGGTTCTCGAGTGCCAGTCCCTCCCACGGTGTAGGCTAGAGGAGTGAAAAATTTGGTATCAAAGCACAGAGTTCAAGAGTTCTAGGGAGTCTATGAAGTCGTGTCTGTAGAGTCCTAGTTATCGGTGTGAAGCGCGCCACATCTATAATTAGAAGGCTATAACATTTCAGAATTTCCTTCACTTCTTTCATACTCATTTCATGCGATAGAGTTCATCTCTATAAAGTCTCTCTCTAACTCGTGCTTGTGCGTGTCATTCAATTGATCATACCTCCACGAAGAGTTTTCTGAGGTCATCCATCTAGAAGGAATGTCTAACCACACTAACAAGGGGTACCTAATGCACTCGAAGTGAAACCCCAAGAAGAGGTCACCAATGCTGAGTTCCGTGAGGCTATCCGGGTGTTGAGCTAAGTTGTGATCAATCAAGTTGGGCAACAGAAAGGGAATCATCAGGAAGTGGCTGATACTTCAAGGATCCATGAGTTTTTAAGGATGAATCCTCCTAGCTTCATAGGTTCTAGTGTTACTGAGGATCCAGAGAATTTTGTTGAAGAGCTTCAAAAGGTTTTTGAAATCATACATGTTGCTCATATTGAAAGGATGGAACTAACTGCATACCAGATGAAGGGTATCGCTAGAATCTAGTTCTATCAATGGAAGAAGAATCGAGCTAAGGGATCACCACCTATGAGTTGGGCTTATATTGAGGAGGCCTTCTTGGGGTGTTTCTTTCCCCGAGAACTAAGAGAAGCTAAGGTACGAGAGTTCCTCAGTTTTAAGCAGGATTCTTTAAGCGTTCATGAGTATAGTCTGAGGTTCACACAACTTTCTCGCTATGCTCCGGAGATGGTTGGTGACATGAGGAGCATGATGAGTTTATTCGTTGCTAGGTTGTCTCACCTGTCAAACAAGGAAGGCAAGGCAGTTATGCTGATAGGGGGTATGGACATAGCAAGGCTAATTATCCATGTGCAACAAGTTGAGGAGGACAATTTGATGGATAGAGAAGAGTTTAAGTATAAGAGGGCTAAGACATCATGGAATGAGTCCGAGCAGCAAAAGAGTAATGCGCACCGGTCGTCTTTCCAACAAAAACAAAAGGGACCTGCTCCATCATCTTCTAGTGAACCCTCACCAAAGAACAAAAGTGAGTACAATATTCAGAATTTCAGAGATAAACCTACCTATTCTCAGGGTAGTATGGCACAAGGGGGTAGTAAGCTTTCTGCATGTGCTAAGTGTGGTAGGAACCACTCAGGTATATGTCGTGATGGTTCCACTAGTTTCTTCAAGTGTGGCCAGAACGGTCATTTTATGCGAGAGTGTCCAAAGAACAAACATGGAAATGGTAATGGGGGCTATAGAACCCAGTCTTCTTCAGTAGCTCCACCAGACAGAGCTGTATCTAGAGGAGCTACTTCAGGGGCAGGCGGAGGAGGAAACCGTCTTTATGCTATCACTATTCGCCAAGAGCAAGAAGATTCTCCAGATGTTGTCACTAGTATAATCCAAGTCTTTAACTTTAATGTTTATGCATTGCTAGATCCAGGAGTGAGTTTAATCTTTTGTAACTCTGTATGTTGCGATGAAATTTAATGTTCTTCCTGAGCAACTTAGTGAGTCCTTCAGTGTTTCTACACTTGTTCGTGATTCTATTATAGTAGAAAGAGTTTATCGTGATTGTCCCATTTCTGTCAATCACAAGAGCACCATGGCTGATTTAGTTGAGTTAGACATGGTAGATTTTGATGTCATTCTTGGTATGGACTGGCTTCATTCATGTTATGCCTCAGTTGATTGTAGAACTCGAGTTGTTAAGTTCCAGTTTCCAAATGAGCAAGTTTTAGAGTGGAAAAGTAGTTAAGCAGTGCCTAAGGGTTGTTGTATTTTGTACCTTAAGGTGAGAAAGTTAGTTTCCAAGGGGTATGTCTATTCCACAGTCCGAGTTAATGACTCTAGTGTTGAGATACCTCATATTCAGTAAGTTTCAGTAGTAAAAGAGTTTGCAGAAGTCTTTCCAGATGATCTTCCTGGAGTCCCTACTGAGAGAGAAATAGACTTTTGTATAGATATTTTTCCTGATACTCGTCCTATATCTATTCTGCCATATAGGATGGCACCAACAGAGTTAAAAGAGTTGAAAGATCTCCTAGAGAAAGGTTTTATTCGATCACCTTGAGGCGCTCTGGTCTTATTTGTGAGGAAGAAGGATGGTTCCCTTATAATGTGTATAGATTACCTTCAGTGGAACAAGGTTACCATCAAGAATAAGTATCCTCTTCTGAGAATTGATGATTTTTTCGATCAACTTCACGGTGTCACTTGTTTCTCTAAGATAGACCTCAGATCTGGCTACCATTAGTTTAGAGTAAGGGAATGTGATATTCCAAAGACAGCTTTCAGGACCCGTTATGGTCATTATGAGTTTCTGGTCATGTCGTTCGGCTTAAACAATGCACCTGCAACTTTCATGGACCTTATGAATAGAGTATTCAAGCCTTATTTAGATATGTTTGTTATCGTATTCATTGATGACATACTAATCTATTCGAGGAATGAAGAAAATCATTCTAGTCATCTCAGAATAGTTCTCCAAACTCTAAAGGATATAGAGTTGTATGCCAAGTTCTCTAAGTGTGAGTTTTGACTTGAGTTTGTGGAATTCTTAGGCCACATTGTTTCCGTAGAGGGAATTAAAGTTGATACTCAGAAAATAGAGGCAATACAGAATTGGCCTACACCCACATCTCTAATTGATATTTGGAGTTTCTTGGGGTTGGTTGGAAATTAAAGAAGGTTCGTAGAGGGGTTCTCATCTATTTCATCCCCTTTGACCTAGTAAACTAAAAAAACAGTGAAGTTCGAAGGGTCTGAAGCTTGTGAGAAAAGTTTTCAGGAATTGAAAAAGAGGTTGACTTACCAGAAGGTACGCAAGGCTTTGTTGTATATTGTGATGCGTCTAAAGTTGGTTTGGGTTGTGTGTTAATGCAAAATGACAAAGTTATAGCTTATTCCTCCAGACAGTTGAAATTTCGTGAGAGGAATTGCACAACCCATGATCTAGAGTTGGCTACCGTAATATTTGCTTTGAAAATACAGCGCCATTATCTTTATGGTGTTCGTGTGGATGTGTTCCCCGATCACAAGATATTCAGTATGTGTTTAGTCAGAAAGAGCTTAATCTTAGACAAATGAGGTGGTTAGAATTACTCAAGGATTATGACATGAGTATTCTTTATCACCTAGGTAAAGCTAATGTTGTTTCTGATGCCTTAAGCAGGTTGTCTATGGGTAGTACTGCTCATTTTGAGGAAGATAAGAAAGAGCTAGCATGAGATGTTCATAGACTTGCACGATTGGGAGTTCGACTAATGGATTCCACAGAAGGAGGACTAGTCGTGATGAGTGAGGCTGAATTATCATTAGTGTAAGAAATAAAAGAGAAGCCAGACCAAGATCCTATTTTTCTTGAATTGAAGGAAAATGTTCATGAGCAAAAAGTAATGGCTTTTGAACAAGGGGGAGATGGTGTATTGAGGTATCAAGGTAGATTGTGTGTACCAAGGCACTATTGAACTACTTTTCCACTCTAAAACTAGCTTATTTGGAAATTGGAACTTGACAACTCTAGTTCTAGAAACAAATGACGCATAACAACATGAAGCTAGTCCATACCAAGAATAACATCACAATCTACCATGTCTAACTCAACTAAATCAACCATGGTGCTCTTGTGATTGACGAAAATGGTACAATCACGATAGACTCTCTTTGCTAGAATAGACTCACCAACAGGTGTAGAAACAATGAAGGGCTCACTAAGTTTTTTAGGAAGAACATCATAATTTATCACAACATAAGGAGTTAAAAATGATAAACTCGCTCCTGGATCAACAAAAGCATAAACATCAAAGTTAAAGACTTGGATCATACTAGTGACAACATCTGGAGAATCCTCTTGTTCTTGGCTACTCGTGATAGCATAAAGGCAGTTTGCTCCTTCGCCATTCCCTAAAGTAGCTCCTCTAGGTGCATGGCTCTATATGGTGAAGCAATTGAAGAAGGCTGGGTTTTATTGCCCACATTACTACTTCCCTACCTGTTCTTTGGATACTCTCTCATAAAATGACTGTTCTGGCCACACCTGAAACAAACAGTGGAGCCATCGCGACACATCCCTCAGTTGTTCCTACTTCATTTAGCACATGCAGGAGGCTTACTACCCCCTTGTGCCATACTACTTTGATAATAGGTAGGTGTAGCTCTGAAATTCTGACTATTGTACTCACCTTTATTCTTTGGCTCAGGTGCACTAGCAGATGATGGAGTAGGTCCCTTTTGTTTATGTTCGAAGGAAGACCAGTTCACATTACACTTTTATTGCCCGGACTCATTCCCTGATGTCTTAACCCTCTTATTCTTAAACTCTCTATATCCCTTAGCTTGTCCTCATCAACTTGTTGCACATGGATCATTAGAATTGCTATGTCCATATCCCCTATCAGCATAGCTGCCTTGCCTTCCTTGCTTCTAGGCGAGACAACACAGCAACGAATAAACTCATCATGCTCGTCATGTTATCAACCATCTTCGGAGCATACCGGGAAAGTTGTGTGAACTTTAGACTGTATTCATGAACGCTCAAAGAATCCTACTTAAGAGTGAGGAACTATCATACCTTTGCTTCTCTTAGTTCTCGGAGGGGAAAACGCCCCAAGAAGGCCTCCTCAAAACAAGCCCAACTAACAAGTAGTGCACCCTCAGCTTGATGTTCTTCTATTTATCAAACTCGACCCTAGCAACACCCTTGATTTGGTATGTAGCTAGTTCCACCCTCTCAGTACTAGTAACATTCATGATCTCAAAAACCTTCTGAAGCTCTTCAATAAAGTTTTCTTGATCCTCAGTAACACTTGAACCTGTTAAGCTTGGTGGATTCATCCTTAAGAACTCACAGATCCTCTAAGTGTCAGCCACTTCCTATTGATTCCCTCTCGTTTGCCAAACTTGATTGGTCACAACTTGGCTCAACATTTGGATAGCTTCATGGAATTCGGCATTGGTGACCTCTCCTTGGGGTTGCACTTCTGGTGCATTGGCTACCCTTGTTCCTGTGGTTCAACATTTCTCCTAGTCGGATGACCTTTGACAACTCTTCGTGGCGGCATGATCTGAAAGACACGCACAAGCACAAGTTAGAAAGAAACTTTTTAGAGATAAACTCTATCACATGAAATGAGTATGAAAGAAGTTAGAAAATTCCTAACTGTCGTAGCCTCCTAATTATAGATGTAGTGTGCTTCACACCGATAACTACGACTCTACTAACATGGCTTCATAGACTATCTAGGACTCTTAAACTCTGTGCTCTGATACCTAGTTTGTCACGCCCCGAGCCTACACCCTGGGTAGGACTGACACTCGAGAACTATTGTTGGCTATAAGCGAACCCTTAGCCTGACTTACTTACTCAGCAGAAGACTTAAACAAAAGAATATGATCTCAAATGATGAACTCATGAAATAACTTAGAATGTCTTTAGGAGAAACATTCAACAAGCCAAGATGGCAACTCAAGTCTCAAAACAGAAGCCAATAACAAAATAGTGACAAATGAATTAACTAACTATCTATCTATGAAGCCTCTAAAACTGGGAGGGATGTCGGGACAAGACCCCCGATCATCCTAACAACTACAAACTACTAAAGCTATGTAAATAGGGGTCCTCCGAAAAGCAAGGAGGCTTACCACAAGATTCTGAATGCTCAACTGGATAAACGAAGCGCTGGATGTTGATCGATTCTGATTACTTGTATCTGCATCATAAAAAGTTACAGGCCAAAATGGCATCATTACATTGAATTTACGAGCATCCGAGGGGAATATTAAAACAAGATATAAGCTTCAAAGAAACTGAAAGAACAAACCTGGTCTAAACTCAACTCAACTCAACTCATTTCAATATAAAGCAATAATGTAAATACAATATAAAGAAAAACATTTAAAACATGAATCACAACTCTGTGTATTTAGAAATACCATAGTAACTCTGAATGTATGCATGGATATAATATGAACTTTGGAATGTATATAAAATACAATTTACTACTGTGTATATAAGAATACAAAATACTTATGTCGGAGTTTCCCTAATTGACAGCCATCACGCAAGAGATATTGTGATGATACAACGTTTTGCCTCACACGTCCAGGGACGTCATATACCTTATCGAGGGTATATAACCTGACTACTAAGTGGATCCACTAGTGTATGCTTAAAAGCTGGGAGTTGTCTGAACTCTCCCCCATATCATCGGTGCTTAATACTACTCCCAAAATATAATACTAGCTCTTATGTTTAAAAACATAACTTCATTCTTTCATTTGAGATAATTTCTCAAAACTTAGCTCAAAGGATCTTCTTGGTAATCAAAATTTTCTCTCTTGCTTAATTGTGAAAACATTTACTCCTTACTGTAAAACTAACTCAACGGCTCTTTTGGAAATCAAAGTTTCCTCTCTTGTTTAAATATCAAAATATTTTTACTCTTTGGGAATACATAGTCCCGATATACTCTTTTGAAGAAATGAACTTCCATCTTTACTCTTTACTTAACTTAAAACTCAAGTCTTAAAATAAACATAAAACGTTTGTAAAAGACTTTTGGAAAACTCTATGAACTTCTCTTGACTTGACTCTTAACTTTCCTTGAATTGAATTATGGATTCAAGGCTCATGATCTCGTGTTATGGATGATTTCAAGTTGTTTAGACATACCTTAGAGTGTGGAAATCAACTAGAAAACTTAGGTACGTTTCAAGGGAAATAATACAGAAAGAAGTGGGAAAAAGTAGAAGACCCGGCGTCCCTGGCTCTCTGAGTGGTGCAGGGCGCTAGGGACAAAATTTCAGACTGAAGTTGCGGCGCACTGGCTTGCGCAGCCCCCCTGGGCCCCAACTACAAACATCTTATGGGGCTCTCTGAGTGGCGCGGCGCCCCATGCCCCTTCCCAGAAAATTCCCGATTTTTCTTACTCATTTTTCAACTCTAAACCCTCTAGATTCACTTGGTTCTTTCCCCAAACACTTCGATTCGACTACATAATTAAAATATGCAAGAATCTACTCAAAACAACATTTAATTTCATGAAACTAACTGAAGAACTTCTATAAACTTCAACAATCAAGATTCAAATGAAACTTTCACCATATTCATCAAGAAGTCATAAACTCTTCTTTGAAGAACATAATTACGCTAAATCAAATCATGATTGGCGCGTGGGTGAACTAACCAAACTCTATGTGATCACATACCTCGTAGGGATCAACCCTTGGAGAAATCCTCAAGAACGATGAACTTCGGCTCTTTCTCCTCTTTTCTCCTCTTACGTCTTTCTCTAAAAACCCTAGCGTGAAATCTTTCAGTGCGTAAACTAACCAAATTCATTTCAGACCCCTAAGTAATTACCAAAAATGAAATATTTTAATTGGTTAGCGAAAAGACCATAATACCCTTCTAAAATCCAATTTTGACTTTCCTTATCTAGACAACCCAACTTCAACTAGGCATATCTCACTCATACAAACTCGATATCGCGCAAACTCAATGGCGTTGGCAAGATAATTCAAAGATATTTCCTACGGTATCTTGTATCACACCTAACTCATCCTGAGATAGGAGTAATGGTCGTTTGAAGTTGAACCAAAACTCATACTTAACTTAATTTTGTCAAATTTCCAGATTTTTCATTCATTACAAAAAAACTCTTTCTAATTCTAGTTCCTTCTTGTTGCGTGGTGTTACAAGGAGTGTAGGGTGCTTCACCCTATACTAAGACAACAAATTCATGTTGATACATAAATTCAGGACAGTAGAGACACAGAGGTCCATAATACACAATCAGACACTAGAGTGATTCGTATAGGAATACAATTCAAAAAGTGGCATCCTACCAACAAAACATTCCCAATGCAGATTCAAAGGGAACACATAGATAATGTTACATACATGAGAACTAACAATTTCTTTGATATTCTTAATGATGAAGTTACAATTAATGAGGAACAAAAAAACAAGCACGCCTCAGCTGGTACCTCAAGGAAGAAATGGGATATAGTCAAAGAAAATGAGCAACGTACAAAAGACAAAAAATCTGTGATCAGGTGACTATCCAATAATGGATTTCCAAAGAATTTGAACCAAAGGAGAAGGAAAGAAAAAATCATTAGTACAATAAAGATATCAAGGTGAGTAATCCAGGAGAAAATATTGTAGAGAATGACGCAATTATAGATCCAAGTGGGCCTGCAAGAGAAAATCAATTATTCTCAGGAACTATTGAACACATAGGGAAGGGGGAATGGTTTTTTATAATGCTACATTGGAGACCGAGGGATGGGATCTGCAAGGGATGTCTGATCATATTGCCCTCTGCAAGTGAAAAAAGTGATAAAAAAGTTCATGATTGTAAGGGGATATTTGTAACATTACCAAACCTATGCATGGAGAAGGGTCCAAGACAGTGAAGAGACCATTGTTTTAGCCCAGAATCATTAAAAATACATTAATGTAGGGGAGGGAGATGCTAGTGCCTCTTCAAATGATAGCTGAAGGTGATTTTCCATCAGGTCATGATTCATACCAGCATATAGAAGAATTGGATGGGAGTGTTAATGATACAACAAATAAAACTATACATGTTGGGAGATCAACACCAATGGAAGCACTGCATGCTTTGGTCTCTCACCAAGAGGGGAAACTGATACCAGCAGAGCACTGCTCAATGAAGTTAGTTAAAGAAGCTAGTGGTGGTAAAGATATAGAAGAATATTTTGAGGGAGAAAATGAATCTAACATGTTACAAGTATGTAAAGAGGTAGGCTTATCCTCTAGGTTACTAACCAGAGAAAGAAATGGTAAAAGCAACAGAGATAGAACAAGTACCATACCTTCAAGGGTGCAGGCCAAAAGAGGGGTTGAATCATGTTTCAAATGAATTATAAAGCTCTATTTTGGAATATTAGTCTATTAATACTCAACAGGCCTTTCGGAGAGTTCAAATGCTACATAGACATCATAAGTTATTGTTGATTGGTTTAATGGAACCATTTCAAGATGCTAGGCATATTCAGAGGTATAAAAGAAGACTAGGGATGAATTATGGTAACTACAATTTTAATGGTCAAATTTGGGTGTTTGTTAGGGAGCATGTTTAGATAGGTGTTATATCATATTTAGAACAAAAGATGACGTTACATCTTACACTAGAGAATGGTGCCCAAATCCTTGCATCTCGTATATATGCTAAGAAGGTTGCTCCTCTAGGAGGATATTTTCTATATTAGGTAGGATTTTTCTTTTCCATGGATGACTATGGAGATTTTAATATGATATTGGGTGAGGAAGAAAAAATTGTTGGCTTACCAGTTTACCCACAGAAGTATGATGATTTTGTTGAATACTTGACTTCTAGTGGATTGGATGATGTGAACTTCTCTGGAAACCCCTTCACATGGTGGAATGACAGGGCAGATGGTGAATCAATATTTAAAAGACTGGATAGGGTGGTGGTAAATAAAATTTTACAGGATCTTTATGGTAATATTAGGATACAACATTTGGCAACAAGTGCCTGACTATGCTCCACTGTTGCTTTCTTGTGTAGTCAACAATGGGGCTATTAGACCTTTTAAGTTCCTCAACTTTTTGACTAAGAAAGAAGACTTGAGGGAAGTGGTTGAGCACAATTGGGTGGAAGATGCATTAGCAGTTATGTTTGTGCTGTTTAAACAGAAGCAAAAGAGAACTAAGTGCAGAAAGGAGAAGTTTGGGGATACAATCAAACAACTGGCCATTATAAAGGAGATAGTAAAACTAAAGGTGCAAGTATTTTAGATCATCCATCACCTTCACATAGAGGTATCCTCCAATACGCTCAGGCAGAATTAAAGAAATATTTACACTTAACGGAAGAATTTTGGAGAAAAAAATAAAGGATGTAGTGGTTTGAAGTAGGGGATAGGAATACTAAATTTTTTATTGCTTGTTCACAGGAAGAAGAAGGAGGTTAGCTTTGAAATGAATTACCAAATCTGATGGAACATGGACTGAGTTTGAAACTGAAATTGCTGAAAAATGAATTGATTTTTTTACAAAAGAATTCACTAATGGGGAAACTACTACATACTGCTCTTTATTACGATATATTAATTTTGTAATTTCCCATGAATTAAATTAAGAAGCGACTAAAATACCTATGAAGCAGAGATCGAAAGAGTGGTGTTTGAGTTTAATGCTGAAAGTTCATGAGGGCTAGATGGTTTTTCTATATGTTTTATCAACATTGTAGGGATATTGTTAAGTTTGATGTTATAAAAGTTGTGTTAGAATATTTCCAGGGAGCTACACTACCAGAATGAATCACTCATACTAATCTAGTGCTATTTAGCAAAAAGGATATGATTCAATCCTTTTCTGATCTTAGAACTATTAGTTTGAGCAATTTTGAAACAAAATCATTTATAGATTGATACATGATAGATTGAAGGTTTTTCTCCCTAGATTTATATCCCACAATCAATCTAGATTTATTCAGGGGAGGAATATTACTGAAAATGTATTGTTGACTCAAGAAATTATTGCTAACATCCGGTTGAGGGAAAAACTAGACAATGTGATTATCAAACTTGACATAGCCAAGGCATATGATAGGGTTGGCTGGAGATTTTTTTTATCAAAGTTGTAAAGAGAATGGGCTTTAGCTCTATTATGCTAGACATGATCTGGGGACTTACTTAAAACAATTGGTACTCTATGCTAATTAATGGGAAAATATGTGGTTTCTCAATTCTTCAACGGGGATAAAGCAAGGAGTCCCCTATCTCATACTTTATTTATTTTGTCTGGTGAGGTGCGGTACAGAGCTTTGAATAATTTGTTTCTAGAGGATGGGTGTAGGGGTTATGGTCTTCCTAAGTGGAGTGATCAGTTGAATCATCTTGCCTATGTAGATGATACAATTATCTTTGCTTCTACTGATTGAAAAATTCTTCAAATGATTATGAATGAACTGAAAATGTATGAACAACAACCTGTCTAGCTTATAAATAAGGATATGTGTTTCTTTTATTTTTTCAACAAAGCTTCTCACTCTTCTATTCAAACTTTTGAAGAAGTAACAGGATTGTGCAAAGGCAGTTTCACATTACCTTATGGGGGCGTCCTATAAGCCATTCAAAGAAGAATAAAGCACATTTTAAAGAGCTTATTATGCGGATTCAGAACAAGCTGTATTTGTGGAAAGGGAAGATTTTATCTTTTGGAGGCAAAGAAGTACTCATTAGTCATGTAATGCAGAGTATTCATGTCTATCTATTATCTGCTCTTAGTCCTCCCAAATGTGTTATTGATGACATTCAGAAGACTTTTGTAAAATTCTTATAGAGTTCTAAGTAAGGGGGAAGAGCTACTCACTGGTTAGCTTGAAGTGTTATTTTTTTGCCTAAGAATGAGAGAGGATTGGGATTTAGATCATTATTTGATGTGTCTAAAGCCTAGTTTGCAAAGTTATGGTAGATGTTCAGAACAACAAATACTCTTTGGTCCAATTACATGTGGAACTAGTATTGTAAAAGACAGAGGCCACAAGTAATAGAATGGAAAGGAGGTTCTCAAATTTTGAAAGCTATGGTAAAAGCTAGGAATTTGTTTTATCAAGAAATATGGTAGGAACTTAGAGAATGGCATGCTAGTGTGTGGTCTGGAAACTGGACAGAACTAGGAGCCTTACATTATTTGATGCATATTTCATAGGATCAGAGTCAGTTGGAATCTGCTTAGGAATTATTTAATGAAAATGGATGGAAGACTGATGTATTAATTACTAATTTCAACAATGATATTTGTAATCACATTTTTCAATTTCTTAGAAACATTACTATTACTGAAGGTAGGGACAAAGCCTAGTGGATGCCAATAAGTGATGGGAAGTTTAAAGTAAGCTCCGCTTGGGAGTAATGCAAAAGTTGAAGAGACCCTATTGACAATATCTCAAAAAAATTGGAGAAGGGTTTGCCTTTCAAGATTTCCTTTTTTATGTGGAGATTATGGTTTAGAAGAACTCATATAAGGGAGGTGCTGATTAGAAGAAGGATTGTGGATCATGTTGAATGTTGTTGTTGTAACAATAGTGCCCATAAACCTTTGCTCATCTTTTTGGTAATTCCAATTTCTTAATCTGTGTGGAAATAGTTAAGTAATGCTGCAGGATTTAATTTTCCAATTGTTCCACTCAGTCAGATAATACAGGATTGGTGGAAGGATAATGGAGTTCCTAAAGTGATGTCACTTTTAAAAGCAATCCCTGCTTTTATAATTTAGAAAATTTGGAAAAGGAGGAATGTGATTAAAGATGGTAGAAGCATGGCTACAAATTCAATGCTCTTTGAGATTCAGAAGAACATTTATTTGTTCACCAAGTTTAGATATCCATGGTTAAGAAATATTCCTAAAACTTGCCCCACAATTGTCTAGTTCCTTGAAGTGTATTTACCACTGATAAAGACTAAAATTGTGAGATGGATTCACCCTCCTACAGGGATTTATAAGTGCAATATTTATGTTTCATTTGAATATAAGACAAGAGTTAGAGTTATAGCTTTTTGTATCAAAATGAGGAGGGGAATCTGGTGTATGCAGAATCTAAAAGGGTTACAAAAGATTCAATTTTGGAGGCTGATATCATGGAAATTAAGGAGGGTTTATATTACTGTATTCAGGAGACGTTGGTTCCTCTGATTATTGAGACTGATTCCGTGTTAGCCTAGAAAGTACTAAATGGAGTATGGGAGGTTCCATGACAGATAGCTTGGGAGGTCAGGCCGATTAAGCAAGTGATAAGAATCATGGAGTGGAAGTGGTTCACACTCTCAGATAAGGAAACAACCTTGCTTATTTATTTACTAAATCATTTGTTTGTTTTGCAAGAATTGAGCGAGTACAATATCACAACATTCAAGATCTATCACAGAAGGCTAGGACAATATTTCAACTAGAGAAAGCAAATATACCTAACTTGATGATTAGAAAAGTGCAAAACAAAAGCTACAACGGATAAGCATAGGACATTACAAAAGGTTTATTATGAGAAAATAGTTACAACAGTATGAGGAAGGGGATATTTGACACTACCATTAATCTCCAAGAGGTAATCATTTTGGTTCAAGGTGTGCGATATGTCGACTTAAACAATGGTATTAATCCTTATGGGGTTCAACATGTTGAGGAGACTAATCAAAAGACTGAGTACCAAATTCCACAAAGGAAGTAAAGGCACGAAACTCATCTTGACAAGGTTCCGTCACTAATGTTTTGGCACCCTTTAGCTTTGCTTATAACCCAGACTCAGGTTGACAATATGCGGGTAGAAGAAGTCTTCAATGGCTTTTGAATCATGACATCAGTGAGAGTTTGATGTGGAGGGCGATTGCAGCCCATACTTGGATCTTTCTCGATCCAACGGTTATATCAAGGTCAAAGGCTCTCCAGGAGTTGTTTCCAGTGACGATGTGCTTCAGTTCTTTAGGATACACCATCGATGGCCTCAGCGTATGGATGAAGAAGATGAAGACAACAGGTTGGTTTTAGTTTCCTTATTGAGTTTTGTTTGGTTTGGTCTTGCTATTCCTATTTTGTGTTTGGGATTGGGCCACTTTTGGACCTAAGTTTTGTATATTTGTTGGATTTAATTTTATTTTTTTGAGTTTTAATAAATGGATCTGACCCAATGTTTAATAGAAAAAAAAATATAGTACATTATTGTTATATGATAGCATATTATTCTCACTATGATCCAATCATATATATAGTTGTTGTTCACCATCTCTTAAGTCAATTCGTATTCGAAAAGAAGTGTAAAGTCTCTACTTCTTTTTTCTTTCTGTTTTTTCTGTCTGCAAAAAAATAATATTGGCTGAAGGAGAAGCAGCTCTTGAAAATGAAGGAATTTTATTTTCCTCATCTCCAATTCCTGATCATCCTTCTCCTCCATAGGCTGCTATTGATATTCTTGAAACGGAGCTACTATGTCATGAATCATTTAGTCAAATTATCAAGGAGGAAGAAGAAGAAGAAGAAGAAGGAGGAGGAGGAGGAGGAGAAGGAGGAGGAGGAAGAGAAGAAGAAGAAAAAGAAGTTGTTAGCTCTGAATTGTTTAATGAACATAAGAGATTACGTACATATGAAGAAGAATGTTGGAATGTATGCGTCCAACAGTGATCACGGGTCTAGGTCTCTCGATAGAATAACAGTGCAAAAAACAAATAACACAATGTAAAATAGGCACAAGAGTTTTACGTGGAAACCTCCTTGCTCAAGGGAGTAAAACCACGACCTCTAACATAAGACTTTCAAACTGTTTTTCACTAATCTTTTCAAGCAAAAGCGAAACACAGTTTACAGCACAACAATGAGATTAACCTCCTAATATCACACTAAGTAATACAATTATTACTTTACGAGCCTAAGCAATGCCTGCATTGCCTAGTAAACTAATCCGTAATGATTAATATACACTTTTACATTAAGACACAAAGTTACCCCTAACTATGTTCTTACCAAGATTTTCACAATATTTGAAACGTTTCTAACACAAGAAACAAATCCTACAAGTTAAGTACTAATACAAACAATCAAGTGCAGCAGCAGGTACCGAAAGCATTACTTTAGTTGATCAGGGCCTTGTTGTATGTGTTCTTATGCTTGAGTTCTTCCTTGAAGATGGCCTTGCCTTTTTTACGTTTGTGAGGTTTTGTTTTCCAAATCTTGAGTTTGTGTTTGGGAGAAGGGACTATATCAAAGAGACAAACTCTTTGGGACCGCCCATTGGCTGAGAGCCTGCTTCTCTGGATAGACGTGCACCTACCATATTAGAGGTGGCAGCTTTTCTGACAGCTATCTTGTCATCCTTTCACATACGCAGTCTTGCAGAGATCAGGTCCCTTGCAAACTTTTATTATTAAGTTCTTGAGAAAACTTGTCGGCTCACTCTCCTTTGGATGAATGAATTAATTTGTTGTTTGTCATGTTGACTAATTCAACCATAAAGAGTTATTGACCGTTGAACAAACAACCTTGTCCATTCTGATTGGTGTAGTACGTTGATGCCTCACCAACCTTTGACAGGACACTTTTCCAACTGTATACCATTGAAAATCTAGATGAGAGAACTCTGCTAGGTACCGGGTCCCTGCATTTTGTGAGCCACTGAAAATGACAATCTCGTCCGCTCTTCCTATTGGTGCAGTACACCGCACTTTTTTCCTACCACGTGACATGACAACTTAACAGTTGTACCCCACTTGAATCTGGACGAGAGCACTCTGCCAGGGATCGGGTCCCTGCAGTTGTGAGGATTATCAAAACACCTAGAATATGACATTTCCCCCTTTTTTAATGATGACACACAAATATTCCTCATATTGGGTTTGTTCATTTATTTCACTGTTATCGGTCCCAATAAGAAGGATTTGGTTCCTTGTTAGATCTCTATGTTTGTTAAATCATCAAAACATAACATCAGCTCCAAAATAATATTTTCCATTTTTTTGATAATAACAGACTTACCTGTTCCCCCCTATCAACAAGAACTGTTCAGAAAACTGGAGTTTCATCATCCCCGAAGTTTGTCAAATCATCAAAACATCAAAATAACATTTCCC
>JAJOOF010011024.1:0-28054 GCA_029582545.1 Solanum lignicaule
GCATGTAGAGATCCACTTCTTTATTTCTTAAAGTGTGCCTATAAGAAATGAACCAGTTTTCCTTGGTCGGAGGAACTAGACAGAGTTATATAGTGAATGGAAAACCACTGATTATCTTGGGATAGAGAGTGCAAAATACCACTGGCATTTTGGAAAAAGAGAACTTTCATTGACCGTCCTACTAGAAATGCAAATTTCTCACTCAGTAATAGTGATTTTTACTTTCCATAGAACTTGTTCTAATCCGCTTTCATTAAACAAATATTTGGTCCAAATATTCGCAAAAACCCATCTAATCTGCTGTAAGTTCATTTCTTCATATGTTACTTGATGAACTCCTCTTCTGGGCATGCGAAATTCTTACATGTATTTTGCGGTGAACTTTTACAGGAGAGGTATTTTATGATTCTCAAGACATTTTTCGGCAGACTTCTGATGTTGCTGACAGTGATATTTCTTCTGCCAATTCAAGTGACGATGATGAATCTCCTTGCGGTTCAATGAGAAGTTTCAGTATGTACCCTGCAACAGAAAATGGTGAAATTTCTCTGCATACACCAACTCCACTTGATGGAGCTCATAAGAGAAGAAAACTTTTGAAGTCTATCAGTAAACGATTCAATGTTGATATGCTCTCGGAGGAGCCCTTTTCTGAAACTATTGAATCACAACTACATGGTGAGCCCTCTGACAGAAGTACTTCTGAAGTAGTTGAAGCCTCCCAGTACAAGGATGTTTTGCTTTTGTTTCGGTTTAATCATCGCGATTTTCCTTTCAAACTAAGAGACATCATTCTTTCGGACTTACGGCTTCTTAGACTACTTGAAGCTGGGCTTCCTTCATGGGTCATATTTCTCCAGTCCTATCCAGTATTTTGCCATATATATCGCCCATGGATGTGCCCTCTAGCAAGATTTTTATATGTCATAATCTCAGTGGTTACTGTTCTAATTGGATTTTATGATCTATACAAAAATGTACCTGTACTCAAAGCGACAGCCTCTAGTTTGTTTGGTCCACTGTTTGATTGGATTGAAACATGGGAAATGGTATCAAGAATTCAGTACTTGGGAACCATGCTATTTCTGCACAATTTTCAGAAGGCCTTCAGGTGGTTCCTCATGACAATGCGTACTACTCGGTCATTTTTCTCCGTTCTCACACAGCCAATGGCAGGTCCACTTGTTGAGTTTGTGGGATTCTTCCTTCCTTACTCGACTATGTGTGCACAAATTATGGAAGATTTCTTTTCCGTAATATGGTTTACAGTCTGGTCTTCTTATACCTTGGTGGGAAAAACCATTGAGATTTTATTACTACCTCTCTGGTATACCACATCGTTTGTTTGGAATCTTGGTAAGTGCATGTGCAACTGCTGAATATGATCCCAATTCTCTTGCTTAAACTGTGGTTTATGAATTTAAAATTGGTACTCTCTGTGTGAGGCTTTTTTTTTTTTTCTGATCAGATTTTTCTCAACTGCAGTGACTTATTTATTGTATCCTATCTTCTGGATTCTGTGGGAAGTAACGTATGCTCCAATTCGCCTGGTCTTTGGTTTTTCTAGCCTTCTGGGCTTTTTATGTACTTCTATATATGAAGTGATCATGGATTCATGGCTGTTCGTGAGTAGCATAGTTCGAGTCACTTCTCAGGTGGAGACTACAGTGACATCCAGTGCAGTATCTGTATCCATATGGCGTTCTCTTTGGAATGACCTTTTCTCTCAGGTAGCCCACTTGTGTCCATTTGATCCTAGTATGAGAAGTATTAAAAGTTCTCGTGCTAATACGTTTCTTCTGAGTTTTGACTTTTACAGATTTTCAAAGCTCTTCGAAGTATTCTCTATGGTTTTGTTGCATTTTTCACAGCCTGCAACAGACACCGGCTAAGGTATGGTTTTCTATTTTGCTGATCTCTCTTTGAGAGTGTCATTTTCTATGGGTACTTTCCAAATTAACTGCTGCCATGTAGCATTTGCAACCGACAGGATGGGAGTTAGATTTTGAATTAGGATGGATGGCATGGTATTTAACATAGAAAAATATAGTTAGGATGTACGGGATGGGCCTCCTTATGGTGGACTAAATATCTAAATGGCTAAGGAAGTGTGTTAATCAGCAAAACTATGTGCTACTTATCACCCCTTTATGTAACCTGACTGCTACTGTTTGTACATTATAGACTATCAAAAAAACTTGGATTACAGCACAGAGCGAAAAATAAGTGAAAACCTGTCCTGTTTCGTGCATCCCGATAAAGATTAGTTGATCTATTGCAACTCTGAAATACTAATAATTTTTAACTGTTTATGTTGAATTTTTCGTGGGATGCACCTACTCACCTTTTGGATTGGTGGATTGAATCTTAAACATTTTATTTGCAGTATCTATAATCATATGAGTGATTTTATCCAAAGATTATCCCAGCCTGGGAAAAGGTCACAGCCTGCAGAACGTGGCCGCAGTCCTCCAACATCTGGAACACAAATCACAGTAAGTTTACATCATTTCAAGTCTTGTTAATCATATTTGCTATTACATCTTATCAAATGGTAAAATTCTGTTACCTTTTCGGAGGATGTCCGTTTCTCATTATGGTGTAGTGGTTGGGTTGTGTTTGCTCCTTTCCATTTAGAACTTGCTTGGTTCCAGTATTTGTGCATTAGACTTATTATAAAAAATTCTCTGTAACTTTAACACTTCATCATTTTCATGCCAAATGATTATCACTTGTGCAGTGGGTGGATACAAAAGATGTGCACCACCAGCGAAAATTCAGAAAAATCGATTGATGAGAGAGAAACCTCTGCGCCGTTTAATTTGTACAGCAAAAGTTAACTCCGTCACTGACCAGGAAGTTTTCTGTGGGTGGCATATGTAGGATAAGGTCTATCTCTTCATGGGAAAATATCATATAGGAAATCAGTTTTGCTCAGTTATTTGGCTGTTGCGCCCTGAGGTTTTTTGTTGCTATCTACTTTTTTATCGTCCCCTTATAGTGTTAAGGACGGGGACTCCACCTAGAGCTTGTAGCATACCAGAAAATGTCTTGTAAATAATGCAAACATGGAGATAGTTTTTGAAATACAAAGTAGAAATGTTAGAAGTATCCAATGTCTGCTAAGTAACATTTCTCATCTTTGGAGTTGTATCTCCCTTTTATATTACGCGTACCTGCTCTAAGTCCAGCAGATATAAACAAGATTGTACAAGTATATGGGTTCTGTGTTGTCTGCAATTTATGAACCCAATCAAACAATACTCTAGTTTTCTCCTTGGGTTGTGAAACAAACGAGTCTATTAGAAAATCGAATTACGAATCTTCAAGTAGATGGATTGATCTTAATTGGAAATGGAATAACAAGTGTTTACAAATCGACATTAATCAAAGCATAGCATGAGATGCACAGTAATCTCAGATAGGTTATAGGTAGAACAAGCAACACTTGAGTTTCACGACAAGAAGCCACTGGAGATCTTCTTGCAACAGTAAGCAATACGTAGCTAAGTTCATACAAACATAGGCAAAACCACAAAGCTTATATATACTTATACAGTACCTAAAGTAGCACAAGCTAAAGTCTACCACCTAGAAACACAGTCTATGTCCATAAACAAAAGAGATGAGATGCCTCAAACAGTTGAGCCTCCAGTTTGATGCAACATTGCATCAATTTCATCGCCATCCTCCATCTCCAGCTGAAGCAAGGAAGAAAAATTGTTTGAAAACAAGATTTAAGAAAACAAACATATTATATTTTTCGTGTACTATTTGTTGCTTATTTTTGTGTGAGCACAACAGATGGTCTGAGAGAGTGTGAAAGGGAGAGAGAGATACCTCATCTGGAGTCTGCTCTCCTCGAAGACGACGACCATCAAACAAGAATGCAATTGAATTAAAATCCACAGACTGCCGGTCACAATATGCATTCATGAGTTTCTTTAGCTGGGTGCTTCTTTTGATCCTAAAGAAGACTTCATTCCCATCCTGCAACCAATAGAAAGCTAAATATGTAAATCTCTCAACATTGTCCAATTCGTTATGGCAGGCAAGAGGGCACTTCTCTTTAATTGGCAGCCGTCAACAGTATGATGAGAAAGGAAGATGGAATCAATCACACACAACATCACATTCCGCAATCAGATTGCAAAGCAAACAAAGATCACACATAATTGTAATATGATAACAACATAGATACGACCAAGGGAATTTGTCTACCACTAATTGATGCAAGCAATTTATGCATAGCATCAAAGCCTACCATTGATGACTAAGGCATGATCCTCAGCGAACACCATCGGTTACACTATACCTAGTACCTTGGTTTAATACCCTATCAAATAGATGTATACAAATATCAAAAACATAGAACTATCTCAATCTAACACAACAAACACAGTGTCACTTTACCATCTATAATCTCACCCCCTACAATAACCCTTCCCCACAAGAATGATTGGAATCCCCACAAGGAAAAAAGACTATTCTAGAAGCCAATATCTTACATGTATTGAAAATTATGTTCAGTACCCTATGGAGCAAGCAGCTACCTTTTACCCACTCGATCAGACACAGTTGATAATAAACCTGGCTTGGTAAATGGCTCAGGAATTAGAGACTTTTGCAACCACATAATGCACACAAGAGTTTTAAAGGGAAATGATGACTACTCTTTCTAAAAATCAATCTGAAAAACATAGATTAATGATGCGGAGGAATGTTTTTTCACCTGAAAACACAAAAAGTTACATTATTATTACTAATATAAGTACATTCTTTGCAAAAACAATGATACATAAACCCAACTCCTCACAAATGGCACACTTGAAACATTTCATAAGCTTCTGTATTTGCATCAAGACTAATCACAAGATTCACTAGCAGTAATAACAAAATACTGTGACTAAAATATGAGATAACTGTTCAAGCATTCAGTTTCGAATGAGTTGGTAAATGTTTTCAAACAAATTTAGACTTTGCACGTCAGTTATAGAAAATTTAAAACTACCCCTGCAGCATAAAAGAAGCTAAAAGAATGAATAAACAAGCAAACAAAATGAAACAACAATTGAAACACATTATCAAAAATCAAAAACATGTTAAATGCACCTAGCAAGAACACCAAAAAAACTAATATGAGATTAGCAGTTAAATCATTCAGTTTCGCACAAAATTTCCTACTTTATTCAAGTCAATTTAGTGCTTATCAAATGAGTCTGTGCATGATTTCAAACAAATTTAGCCATGAAATTACACATTTGGCCATAAAATTCCGGAAAAAAATAAATCCCGTTTTCACTTTTTTCAAGAGTTTTCAGAAAAATTAAAAAAAAACAACTCTAATTTACTTCATGGCCAAACACAACTATACATTATTTTTTACTTTGAAAATAAAACCTGTTTTTTTATTCAATTTTCTCATTGAAACAGAGCCAAAAACACCTGCTGCTAATAGACTCACAAGTCAGTTACAGAAGATCTAAAACACCCCTGTACAGCATAAACGAAGCTCAATCCGGATTTTAATACATACATACAAACAAAAACAACTGCAACATATAATCAAGCATGAATACAAACAACAGGACATTCAGACATGCCTGAATCTAACACATACTCCGTCTGTCCCATTTTTTTTTTGAGAGTTTTAATTTGACAGTAAAAATTTACTGTTAAACATAAACTTATTCGAATGTCGAAATCAAACAAATATGCGAGAAAGGGAAAAGGGCAGACCTGACTTTTGACTTTGAGATTGATGTGAATTTGATCGCCGCCGGGCTTCTTGTCTTCCTCCGCTGTTTGAGACATTTTTTTCTTCCGCCTAAAACCAAAAGAAGAAAAAGGAGAAGATTATCAATTTTAAGGTTTTTGACTTATTTATACTTGTACTCTTTTCTACTCTATTTCCTCTTCTACCCTTCGCGTATAAACCACGCAACTTTTCAATTTTGTCTTTTCCTCTTCCTTTTTCTCTAATTTCTTTAATCAACTTGTTTGGATGCGTTACGTATGATGGGAATTGCCAAGTGGAAATATTGGATATATATGTTTATTTGTTTAATTTTGTATGAATTTGTATATTTAAAATTGGAGAGTATAAATATCAGGTGAAATCTGAAGAAAATCCTTTTTATTTATAAATTTAAAGGTTCTTGAATCTTACTTCAAGTTATATCTATTATGTATATTCTATATTTTCTGTATATATTGAACATAACTAGTAACATTCCTATTTATAAAGGTAAAAATCTAATTAAACTAGGAACTACTCTAACTAACAAATCCTAATTAAACATAAATAAGTAAATACCATAAATAACAAATCCTAATCAACTTAGGATTTCTACTCCAAATTATTATTTCCAACAAAATCAAATTAAATAATACTTTATCTGTTCCTAATTACTTGTCCATTTTTGAATAATCACATCTATTAAGAAAACAATGATTGACATAATGAGTTTATCATTTTACTCCTATTAATTGTGAAGTGGATGAATTAAAAAACTTAAGAGTTATAAGAAGTTTTACATTTTTCAAAGTAATTAATTGATGGTAAATAGATAAAAAATTGTCATTTATTGATTTGTCAAAATGGACAAGTAGACATAGACAACTAAAAAAAAGAAAAATGGACAAGTAATTAGGAACATAGGGAGTATGTTTATAGTTGAATAAGATTTAAGTTATTTATGTATGATTCATATAATTTATATGATATTTCGTTGGTAGATAGAAAATAAGTTATTCATGTATAAAATGAATACGATGTTTGGTTAATAATTTAGAAACTGGCATAACAAATACATATATAATTAATATTTTTATAAAAATAATACATAAATTTACTCATAATTAATTCCTACATTACTAATGATCACCGACTCTAAGTTTCTAATCAGCTATGAAACAGCCGAAGAGTTTGTAAACCTTGAAGAGTTCTTTTTCTACCTTACGTGTAGTCAATTTTACTTCCACGTTTCAAGTCGTACCAATAATTAAAATTTATCTTGGTACTACCCCTACTTTTTATGTTGGGGTTGAGATTTTGAAATTGTTCATGTCCCCAAAGCCCAAGTTGTATTTTGTTTACATAAATAATATATTTTAGGGAAAAAAATAAAAATAAAATGTTTTTAAATTATGTAAAAGAAATAAAAATATTTTTCGTTTATAATTTGGTTTTAAAATATCCTTACCGTCAATACTTTGGTTCAAAAATGCTCTTGCAATTCATACTTTGGTCCAAAAATGCCCTTATAGTTACTAAATGGGTAAAAAATGTCATTTTTTGAATAAATATTTTATTTTTCTCTTTTTAAACATATCTTCTTCCTAATTAACATATTATTAAAGAACATTGTTCTTGTTATCTTTCTTTTAAAATCACTTTAACAAATAAAAATATAGCAATTTTTCTTCTTCTTAATCTCATTTTATCAATTAAAACAGAATAACTTCATGTATCCTTACGACATATAATATATGTCATATATAAAAAATCATAGTATATCCATCATAAAAAATAATTATAATAGAATAAGAAATGTTGTCATTTTTGTTCCTTTCGCATAATTTAAGGGCATTTTTTTTTACCCTTTTCCCTATATTTTATTTGATTAGTTACACTTTTAAGTGTTACTTTATTTTTATTACCATATATGACATAAAATTAGCTTTAATAATCATTTGATATAACTATGTATTAAAGTTGTATTAAAATTGTATATTAGGTGTTGTATTAAAATTGTATCAAAACTGTATTAAATATAAACAATCGGTGGTATGGTGGCGGTGACTACGAAAAAAAAGAGATGAAGCTTTGAAAATCTATATTAAATTGTATAATATAAACGATAGGTATAATACAATTCGAATTCGATATTATACATTACTATAAATTCGATAGTTATTAATCTAGAACAAATATAATACATTTCTAACAATGTCAACTAATTTAAATAGTACCGGAATATTTGAAATTCACATATAATACTTATAATATATTTGTATTAAAAATGTTTTAGTTATATATTAGGTGAAGTTCTGAAAATTGTATCAAAGTTGAATCAAAATTGTATTAAATATAAACAAACTGGTGGTCTGGTGATGGTGATCATTTACCGAAAAAAGAGGTGAAGCTCTAAAAATTTTGTATTAAAATTGTATAAAAAAAACAGTGATAGTGGCCATGTTATTTGTGGTAAGAAAGTAAGGCAAATCTGTATAAGAGTAAAAGATATGTTATAATTCATAAATATAGTTATATAATATATTATTTATGTAAATTTATACAGTCAAATTTCTATAGTATTTATATAATAACACTTTAATATAATAAATTTTTTTTTCCAAAATCAGTTTTTATGAAATTCTCTTTCTCTATAATAATTTTAAAAAAAATATGTAATAACAATAACCATCTTTATAACAGACATTCTTTTGATAAAATATTTTAATATAATATTTATGACAAGGGAATAGTAAGTTTAAGTTGAATGAATAATGGTTATCCAAATAGATCTAACATGTATCAATCGAAATACTATAAATTTATGTCATAATCCATATATTGTTCAATTTTAACCCAACTCTTGGGCCATTATATGTCCAATTTCTTAGTTAAGTCCAAACGCTAAGGCCTCATTTGTTTTCATTAAGATTAAGACGTCTGAATCTGAATGTACATCTGAATATTAAGATGTAGTTTCTAGGTCTGAACACTGAATCATTAAGATTGTTTGTTTTCAATATATGAATGTACATAATTTTTTTAAAACAAAAATAGAATTAAACACTATATCAATAAAAAGTTATAAACCAAACTAATATAATTTCCTCCAAAAAATTATCTCAAGAATAAGATTATAACTCACCCCAGAAAAAATGTTTTATTTTTTTCTCAAACAATTTTTTCTCAAGAAACAATGATAACTTCTTCCAAAGAAGTTTTGACAACAAACAAATTGTGAGAAGAAGAGTTCTTCATCAATATCAATTCACCCAAGAATATTGTATATATTAAAAATATTAAATAAATACTTGTAAAAGATTATGAAAACTTACTTATTCAAAAGAAAAAAAATAGTATTTGGTTGGAAAAGAAAAGGAAGAAACTTCAAACTTGCTTAGAAGAGAAACAAGGAAGAAGAAAATTTATTAATGAAAGAACGCTTATTATTTTAGTAGAGTCTGAACGGTATTAAAACTTTGTTATAGATCTGATTCACTTAGAGTCATTAAGACTCATTAAGAGGTTTTTTATAGAAAGAAACAAATAAATATAATGGACTGAATTTGAATGATTAAGATTCAGACCTAAAGATCAAACGCAGTTAATGGGCTGAATATGAATGATTAAGATTCAGACCTCCATTAAGTGCAAACAAATGAGGTCTAAGACTCTCTCAGTGAATGCACCTTCGTGATTCAAAATTATAAAGCTACTATTGTTCGGTCTTACTTGTTTTTATTAAGATTAAAATGTTTTGAATTTGAATATTATGATGGGAAGACTAACATGCTTGAATCTAGATGAAAAGTTAATATTTTTATCATGTCAATAAAATATTATAACAGTTCATTTCAGTAAAATAAAAATTATATGTGTATAGAAAATAATATTTCAAAGATATAAATATATATTTAAACATTGGTTCTATTTAATCTTTAGTGATCACTCTTTTTTTTTTAATTTTGACATGCTCTATAATTAGCATTTTCAGGAACAAGTCGGCAAGTGTTCTTTTTGGAGGCATCACACGTAAAACAAATGTTGAACAAGTCGGCAAGTAGTTCTTTAAAGAAGACAAAATCAAGTGTTACATTTAAAGTTGGTGACAAATTGTATTCGTGATATAATCCGACTTACTCTTTTTTTTTGGATCTCATTGGCTTCTTTGTTCTTTCTTTTACTCTCGTTTGCATCTCTCCTATCTCTTTTAGTTTTGCTCATCTCTCTCTTCTCTTAAACGTATAGCTATAAATTGTCATTAAGCAAATTATAATTGTAGATTCCTAATTAAGTTTATAAGGTAAAAATAAGATTAGATCTACTCTAATTTATTCAAATCCTACTTTAGAAATTTTACTAAATACCCTGAAGTATGGCCTACACCTAAAGTACATCTTGTGTTATATAAGTGAACAAAAAACATCCTTGAACTATACAAAAAGTTGCAAGATTCATCCTTTTATTATTTTTTTTTTAAGAAATTCACGCCACCAATAAAAAATGTGCCAAGTCGAATGAATATATGTACACATGGTTAAGCTAATCAAGTTAGGTGGTTTTTTTAATTTTTAGAAATTGAGGGTTTAAATCATATTTAGACAAAATATATTCAAATTCTAAATATTCTTTGTAAAAATGTGGCAAAATACTACTCCAACTTCAAAATTTTAAAATAAAGTAATTATTTTTTTATTTTCATAACTAAACACCTACGTAATTTCACTAAATTTCTAGCATTTTTGTACATTGTATAAAATGTGAACTGTATTGTATATGTAGTATATATACACCCTAAATATTTTATTAAAGAAAATGTCTTATAAATAGTTAGACGTAATATTTTTGAAATGATCTTTTTTACATAATCTTTCTAACCATCGGAATGTACTGTATAAATATTTCAAAACTTATGTATTGTTGCAAGTCAATTTACTTGATGATGCAGAAAAACATATAAACTAACAACACACAAAATTTAAATTCTGAGAATGAAAGATTCATTTCCTATCCATATCCTTATCCTTTTTAGGTAACTTTGATCTTCTCGTCGTGGCCAAGACGTGACCAAATTAAAAATTATTTTGTTTATTGGTTCAACTAGTTTCTTAACAAAAATAGACTGAAAGATGATTCTTGTTATTTTTTGGATAATATAAGGATGTTTTTTGCTCATTTAGATAATATAAGAATGTATATTAAATTTGAATCATAGTTGAGGGGTGATTTTAACCAAAAACTTCATAATCGAAACTCTTTCGTAAACAACTCTCGAGACAATGACTTTGAAACTAATTAAAAGACCTAGTAGAAACAAGAAGAAGGATAGAAAAGTATAAGCTCATCAACGGCACAAATCTCTTTTTAAGTTCAATTTCATGATTCAATCAACTACAGTAAGTCTGTATATTCAACATTAATAAAGAGGCGTCTCCTATTTTTAGAAACGGTCGATTAAGTGGGGTCTTGGAATATAAGTGGGGGCCATGTGCTCTGCTTCTTCCACTTCATTGGCTTCTTCATCAATCGTAGGACCCACCTCCTATCTCCTCGATCCCCTCAATTCTCACTCTCCACTATACAAAAAATATGATTATTTTCTCTTGTAGTATTTGATAGAAATAATAATAAAAATATTTATTTTTTATTTTTCATTCAATGCTCGGTATCTATATTGAAGCCTACCTATTTTGGATTCGTGCCACTAAGGCCCCATTCGAAGAGAAAAGCTCCCTCATACCCAAGACGAATCTAAAAGCTAAGGAGCAGCTAACATATTTGACAATAATACAATAAATATTTGACATAAATTAAAAACATTAAATTTTAACAAAGCTTAAAAAATCAAAACCATTACACACATAACTATTTAGAACTTACCCTCAAACAAAAAAGCACCATTTTTATCATTTCTATCCCACTATACACACACTTCCCCCTAATTTCTAGCTCTCTATTACCCTCACAACCCCTTTAAAGCACCACTCACTTTCATGCTCTGTTTCTTCATCAAGCAATAGAGCATGGAAAAACTCACCATTTGTCTTCTCCTCTTCGCCTTTTCCCTTTCCCTTTTCTCCTCCATTGCAGGTAACAACTCTTTTTCTTTTATTTTTTTTATCACTAACTTCACATTATCATAATTTTCTCTCTTAAATCATCTTTTTTTGTGGTGCATTTGCAGATGCTGGTTCAATTGGGATAAACTATGGCCGTGTAGCTAACAACTTACCATCAGCAGTGAAAGTTATAGCGTTGTTGAAATCTCAAGGCGTTGAGCGTGTGAAGGTCTACGATACTGACCCAGCTGTGCTCAAAGCTCTTTCTGGATCCGACATTAAGGTTACTGTAAATCTGCCTAATGAGCTTCTCTACAATGCCGCTAAACGGCCATCTTTTGCTTACTCATGGGTGGAGAAAAATGTTGCTGCTTATTACCCATCAACTCAAATCGAATCCATTGCTGTTGGAAATGAAGTTTTTGTTGACCCACATAACACGACCCGTTTTCTTGTATCCGCCATGAAGAATGTACATCAAGCTCTTGTTAAGTATAATTTCCATGAAAAAATCAAAATCTCTTCTCCTGTTGCTCTTAGTGCTTTGCAGAACTCTTACCCTTCTTCAGCTGGGTCGTTCCGATCCGAATTGGTCGAACCTGTGATTAAACCCATGCTGGATTTCCTCCGGCAAACGGGATCTTATCTAATGGTGAACTGTTATCCCTTTTTTGCTTATGAGTCGAATTCCGATGTTATTTCTCTTGATTATGCTCTGTTCCGTGAAAACCCCGGCGTTGTTGACGCCGGTAACGGACTTCGTTACTTCAGCCTGTTTGATGCCCAAATCGATGCTGTTTTTGCTGCATTGTCGGCTTTGAAGTACAACGATATCAAAATGGTTGTAACGGAAACTGGCTGGCCATCTAAAGGAGACGACACCGAAATCGGCGCTACCGTCGACAACGCCGCGTCGTACAACGGAAACCTCGTCCGGCGGATACTCATCGGTGGTGGAACCCCCTTAAGACCTAAAGAAGACCTCACCGTCTTCCTCTTCGCTCTTTTCAACGAGAACAAAAAACCGGGTCCAACTTCCGAGAGAAACTTCGGGTTGTTCTACCCGAATGAGCGAAAAGTTTACAACATACCATTAACAATGGAAGGTTTAAAGCATTACGTGGACCGGCGGTCACCGGTGGCCGGCGACCAGAGAACGCAGAAAGGCGGGAAGGTGAATGTGTCAGGGCAAACATGGTGCGTAGCGAGTGGAGAAGCGGAGAAGGATCACCTACAAGCAGCTCTAGATTATGCTTGTGGTGAGGGCGGAGCTGATTGCCGTTCGATTCAACCAGGGTCCACGTGTTACAATCCTAACACGTTAGAGGCTCATGCGTCGTTCGCTTTCAATAGTTATTATCAGAAAAAAGGTCGTGCGATGGGTTCGTGTTATTTTGGTGGGGCCGCTTTCATTGTTCATCAACAACCTAGTAAGTACACCATATCATTTCTCCATAATATTTATTTTATTTAATTAATTAATTTGCGTGTTGGATTTTGCATTTTTTCAACTTTGATTACTGTGACACGTTTGACTTATGAGGTATAATTGTTGATGGTAAATTACTAAATTTAATGTGTGGCGCACTTTAAGGGGTGAATTTGCTAACGTGTACTTTGTAAGGGCCCCACAGATAGGTAAAATTTGTTGGTATTATTAGTTAATGGTGCAATCCAGGCAGGTCATGGAGACAGCACGTGATGGATGGAGACGTTTGGGTTAATAATCGTACCTGTTGTTGCGGGTGGGAGGTTAGAAACAAGTATTTCTTAGAATTAGTTGAATCATGATTAGCTTTATATCATGGTTTATGACGTTCAAGTTTATGGTTTAGTGGTTATTGAAATGATTGAGTGAGTGATTCTTCTTATCTGTCTTATATTTTATAGACAGAGTTACTTGATAACTATTATTGTTCGAAGGTTATAACTTATAAGTATCTCATGCGAATAATTCTTTTTCAGTTTGTTTTTTCCAATATCTTGTTGATTCAATGGATATTCGTGGCTGGTCAAAATGAAACTATAGTATTACTATTTATTTACTGATGTATGTATGGTTGATAGTAAAAGTTTTAGCTTTGGTACGTTAAAGCTGAGAATAAAGCATTTCGTTGAATAAATTTATACATCTATCTGTTTGCTTTTTGTAGATCATATTTTCTTTTTATTAGTACTTGAAAGTTACTGGTCTTGTTTTGCACATTTCACCCACTCAATTTTTCTTCTATATGTTGCACTTTTTGTTTGTTTGTTTTATTTACATTTGAGGTAATATTTTTGCTATTTATTGTTTTGTAGAGTATGGACACTGTGAATTACCAACTGAAGAATGATAAAGGAATGGGATAGACTGAATTTTGATAGCAGCAGCTAGCTCTAATTTATTGTAGTAGCTACTTTTATTTCAGACTTCAGACTATTCTTTTTTATTTTTTTGGTAACTTTAGTATCTCCATTAGTTGGTGTTGACATCACCTTTACTAGCTACTAGTAAATGTTGCTATATTTTCCCTTTTCTGTTTATATGCTATTTTAATTCTAATGCGTTATGTGAAAAATCATTATTTTATATGGACTTGTACTGGTGACATATCGATAAATATTTTAACATGACAGTATTCTAGAATATTAGCTAGTGGCAGTTTAAGAAAGAATATTATTTTTAAAGAAAATGTTTCAAAATTATCCTGATAACATGTGATCTTAACCATACTATGACATTCTTATGTCTATATATAAGAGCATGTTTATAATTTTGAATATTTTATAATATAGGTGAAAAGAATCATCTATTTTTTTAGAATAGGCAAACTTATATGCAAAAACCAAAAAGTAAGATCTTAAGTCAAACTTTTGGGTTTGGGGTTTTAAAGCAAACAGTTGCAAAGATGATGGCTTTGCCACTTGGTAGATGGAATAATAATGAATATAGAGGTAGAATCGCAACTACTTCTCTATCCTTAACTAAAAGTTTTAGGTTTAAGTTTCTTTGAGTATGGAGTTTGGATTGACGCTAAATTCAAATTTAATCGAGCTTCTATATGAATACCAAATATCAAATAAATAAATAAATAATAAATTTAGATAGACATTGATGTTCATCTTGATATTTTGATAGCTGGTTCACATATAACTGTAAACTTTCATCAATTCAGTTAATGAATGGACATATTGACAGCATTGAGAGCATTTTTAGAAGAAGAAGAGCGGATATTATTTCATTGCATCAATGGCAAATGTGATGCCTATTTATACAAGTAGATCTATGAGCTTCTAGAAGAATCTTTTACTGTTACATTGATTATAACAAACTAACTAATTTGTAACCAACTTAACTCACCACTCATCTAATACATCTACTAACTCACTTTATATTTCAATACTCCCTCTCAAGCTAGGATGGAAGACATCTATAACTCCTAGCTTGGAAAGTATAAACTGATGTTGTACTGTCCCTAATCCCTTTGTAAACAAGTCTGCCAATTGTGATTTAGTTCCAACAAATTCTGGTTTGATCAATCCATCTTTGAGCTTTTCTCTCACAAAATGACAATCGATTTCAATGTGCTTAGTTCTCTCATGAAAAATAAGATTGGAAGCAATCTGCATGGCTGCTTTGCTGTCACAACACAACATGACTGGAGTGTTTATGTTCACCTTTAGATCTTTCAGCAATCCAATTAACCAAATGATTTCTGCCACTGCCCCTGCCCCTGCCATACTTCTGTATTCAGCCTCTGCTGAGTTTCTACTTGTTGTATGTTGTTTCTTGGATTTCCAAAAGATTATTGACTCTCCAAGCATAACCACATATCCTGTAACTGACCTCTTTGTATTAGGGCATGATGCCCAAACTGAATCACAAAATGCTGTCAAGTTTGTAATTGCTCCTTTCTACAGTAATATCCCTTGTCCCGGTGCCCTTTTTAAGTATCTAATAACTCTCAATGCTGCATCCCAATGTGACTTCTTGGGATGTTGCATAAATTGACTAAGAACTTGAATTGCAAAACAAATGTCTGGCCTGGTGATTGTCAAATATATCAGCTTTTCTATCAACTGCTGGTAACTGTGTATATCAGTCATGATTGGATCACTCTCATTTCCAACCACTGAGTCATACTCCACTGAAGTGAGTTTCATGTTCATCTCCATAGGAGTAGAGACTGGTTTAGTTCCTCCCAATCATGTTGTGGACAACAATTCTAATGTATATTTTCTCTAGTTGAGCAATATTCCCTTGTCTGACCTCATCACCTTTATTCCCAGAAAGTATCTTAGGGGTCCTAAGTCCTTTACTTTGAACTTGTTGTGTAGAGTCTCCTGAGCACTATTAATCATCTTTTTGATGTTCCCTGTTATTAGTAAGTCATCAACATAAACTAAAATCATTACTATGTCATCTCCTGACTGTTTTGTGAACAATGAGTGGTCATGTGGGCTCTGAGTATATCCTGTTTCAATCAAAGCAGTGGTCAGCTTGATGTTCCATTGTCTTGAAGCTTACTTCAAGCCATATATAGATTTGATCAGCTTGTATACTTTAGATTCCCCTTGTCTGTGAAAACCTTGTGGCAAGGACATGTAGACTTCCTCATACAAGTCTCCTTGTAAGAATGCATTATTAACATCCATTTACATCAAGGGCCAATCTTTTGAAGTTGCAATAGTGATGAGAGTTCTCACTGTTACCATCTTGGCAACAAGTGAAAAAGTCTCATGATAATCCAACCCCTCCTTTTGATTATAACCATTGGCTACCAACCTTGCTTTGTATTTGTCTATAGAGCCATCTGCCTTATGTTTGATCTTATATACCCACTTAGTACCAATGGCTTGCTTCCCTATTGGTAAGTCCACAACCTCTCAAGTGTTATTACTTTCTAAGGCAGCTATTTCATCACTCATGGCTGCTATCCATCTTTCATCTAAGGATGCCTCACTGAATGACTTAGGTTCAAAAGGTTATGAAAGAGCTCCTAAGTAAGCCCGATAAGAGACAGACAAATGTGAATAATGTAGACAATCTGAAATAGGGTAGATGCAACTAGCAGATGGTGTAGAAGCAGTTATGTAGGCATCAAGCCAACTAGGTGGTTTAACATTTCTAACTAGTCTGTTCTTGGCATGTCTGAAGGAAGAGTGAAAGTAAGCAAGCAAAGTCTCAACCCAAAATCAATAGCCCGCAAGAAATAGAAAGGAGAAAGCCCATCTCTTTCCAGTAGTATGTATCTTTACTTCCTTGAACTTCTATGGAGGGCTAATAGGTTGGATGTCTTGTGATTGTGTTGAATCACTCACACATGGTGGTGTATTATCTTCTGCAGCTTCTGTGATAACAATAGGATCTTCAACAATGTTGGGGATGGGATTTACAGTGCAGCTAAGCAATTAGTCTATTGATGTGTCTAACTGAACATGTTCATTATGTTCAGCTGAAGCAATAGGACTCAAGTCTGAATTGCATAGCTCAAACATGTCTAGTTCATAGGACACTATATCTGATTGATATGGAAAAACATGTTCTCTGAATGTCACATCTCTACTTACAAAGAATATCTTCTCATCAACATCATATAATCTATACCCTTTTTTAACCTCAGAATATCCAAGCAAGACTGACTTTCTAGCTCTTGCTGCAAATTTATCTCCTTTGGGTAACTTAGTTGCATAACACAAGCAACCAAAGACCCTCAAATGATCAATTCTAGGTATTTTCTGGTGCAACATTTCATAAGGTGATTTCCCATTCAACACTTCAGTAGGCAATTTGTTGATCAAATACACAGCTGTTCTAACACATTCATCCCAAAAATGAATAAGAAGGGAACTTTGAAATCTCAGTGCCTTGGCTACTTATAAAATATTCTTGTGTTTCCTCTCTACTACACCATTCTGTTGAGGTGTATAAACACAGCTACTTTGATGCACAATACCATGATAAGCTAATAGATCAATGACTGAGGAATTAAAAAACTCAGTCCCATTATCAGACCTTAAAACTTTCACAGACAATGCAAACTGATTTTTATTAAAGCAATGAAATCCTTGAGTACTACAATGACCTTACTATTGGAATTAATGAGACATAACCATGTGTATCGACTAAGTCATCAACTATGGTAACAAAGTAGTATTTCTTGTCAAATGTGGGCTTTCTGTAAGGCGCCCAAACATCAATATGAACTAATTCAAATGCTTTAAAGGATTTACTTGTACTAACTGGAAACTTCATCCTACATTGTTTTTCCATAGGGCAGATCTCACAATTAGATTGTACATTCTTATCTGACAGATGTCTCAATGATTGGATGTGCTGCATTACTCCAGTTGAAGCATGCCCCAGCCTTAAGTGCCACAGTTTTGTATCTCCATTTCTATTCTCAGCAGCCATAGCATGCACAGTTGGCTTTATTTGATTCTTTAACATGTACAATCCTTTCCTTTCTTTACCAATCCCCAATACCTTACCATTGTAAAGTCCCTGAAACACACAAAAGTCAGGGTAAAAGGAAACTGGACAGTTGGGTTCCTTGGTTAGTTTTGAGATTGATAATAGGCTAAAATTAAAATCTGGCACATGTAGAACATTTTTAAGCTCATGTTCGTCTAAGACTTCTGCAACTCCAATGCCCTTGATTTCACATCTTTTCCCTGTTGGTACTTAAACACCGTTACTATTACCATTATGTTCTTTTGTACTAGTAACTAGTAAATCTTCATTAGGTGTAATATGATGTGTAGCTCCACTATCAATTATCCACTCACAAGCTTTATCATCTTTAGGATCTACAGAGGAAATACCTGACATATTAGCAACACAATCAGATGTTCCTGCTCTGTCCATTCTGTCTACCAGGTTTTCATACTGGGATGGTGGCATTTGATTCTCAGTGTGTTTTTCCTTTTTGAATTCATCAGCATTCCTAGTGAAATGTGCATTTGGCTTGAAATCAGGCTTAAAATCAGGTTTGAAACCTTCAGTCCCCTTTCTCTTGCTTTGAAAATCTGGTGGATATCCTACCAACCTATAACAATCTCCCTTGAAATGTCCTTTGAAACCACAGTGATCACAAATTGTTCCTGGAGGAACAAATTTCTTTGTCATTGGTCTGTACCCTTGAGTTCTTCCAGCTAACAGTATGAGAGGATCTCTTGTTTTATCTAATACTCCTAAAGTTCTATGGCTTTCCTCTTGTGTAGCTACTGCATATGCCTCATTAACAGTTACTATTGGCTTTCTAGACAATATGCTACTTCTGATAACCCCAAAACTTTCATTTAATCCCATTAATAATTGGAGTAGTCTCTGTGATCTCAGATGCATTACATAAGCAGCCGAATCCTCACATGCACAACCAGGTGAAGGGATCATAACATCCATTTCTGCCCACAGATCTCTCAATTTAGAGTAATACGAAGTCACAGAATCAGTACCTTGTTTGAGAGCTGCAATTTCACACCACAAATGATAAATTCTGGTAAGATCTGATCTATCAAATCTTTCTTCAAAGTCTCCCCAAACTCTTTTTGCATTCGAAGCGTATATTATTCCTGGAAGCAGTTCACTTGTAACAGTGCTCGCAATCAATGACAACACTATCGCATTACATTTTTCCCATTGCTCTTCTAATACTCCTTTGTAAGTTGTTTTTGCACAGGATCCATCAATGAATCCAAGCTTCCCTTTTCCCCCGAGAGCCAATTCATCGATCGACTCCATAAAGCATAATTCTCTGGTCCTGTTAATTTGATTGGAACTAAAACGAGTCCAAAAGCATCTGATACCTGGAGATAGAGCGGATGATTATGATTTAGAGTAGTTGCCTCATTTGTTGCCATTGATGTCTGCTCGTCTGTCACCATTGTTGATTGTTGCAGAAGCTTTTTCTCTTCTATTGCTTCACATCATTTGGTTATCTTCTTCTACGCAGACCAATTTCTTATGATCTGGGCTCTGATACCATGTAAACTTTCATCAATTCAGTTAACGAATGGAAATATTGACAGCATTGAGAGCATTTTTAGAAGAAGAGAGGATATTATTTCATTGCATCAATGGCAAATGTGATGCCTATTTATACAAGTAGATCTATGAGCTTCTAGAAGAATCTTTTACTATTACATTGATTATAACAAACTAACTAATTTGTAACCAACTTAACTCACCACTCATCTAATACATCTACTAACTCACTTTATATTTCAATAATAACTATTTTCTATATTACTAATACCTGCATGATTCTACCATGTCCCTTTATCACCATATCCAACATCAATGGTGGATGATCCAAATGATCACCATATGCTATCCATTCCAACAAGTGATCTTTTTCTATCCATCTTTCTTAAATGGATCTTGCTTTTCACTCAATATTTCTTTGCAAGTCTTGTGAAAATTCTATGATATTATTTGAGGAATTATTAGTACTTTTGAGATCTTTCAATGGATATATCTTTCTAAAGTCTTGTGAAAATTCTATGATATTATTTGAGGAATTATTAGTACTTTTGAGATCTTTCAATGGATATATCTTTCTAAAGGGTACCCAGTGTCCTTTAAGTCATTAAAATGGTCTTTTCTAATGATGAAAGGCACCAACACACAAAAGGAAATTGATTTTTGCTCCCACAATATAAAAGAGCATTAATTGGTGGGAAAAGGTATCATTAGTAGAATGTCAATTCACTAGACACAAACGTTTTTATGCCGTAAATTAATGAAAATTTTATGCTATATATCATAATTTTTTCCATCAAATCAGCACACTGAAAAACTGTTGATCAAAAATAACTTTTTATTGAAATAGTAGAATTTTTTTATAAATTATATCATACGAAAATATTATTATTTTTTTAACCTGCCCGATTCAAGAAATTTCAATAAGAAAATAGTTTTTTTTTTTTTTTTTTTTGTAGTCAGTGTATACAATCAAAAGTAAGATGAAAAGTTTCATTGGATCCTTAGAGAAGAATCTTTCACTTGGAAAAAGGTCTATCATGATGATATATTTTTTTGTTGCAAAGTACTTAATTACTTCTAATTATTTTATGAAGAAGCAAACTCTAGATTTAATTTCCACTTGAAGATTCAAAACATTCTAAAGTATCTGTTTCTTTCTTTTTGACTGAAATGATTTGAATTTATCAATGCTAAATAATCAGAGTATATTAAAAATCATTATTCTTTAATCCATGATAAAAAAAAACCCACTAAAATAATGAAGGCAAATCACGTGGAGTACTAGACCAAAAACAAAAATCAAGCTGTGCCTAAATCGCATAGACTTAAATAATAGAACATGAAGGAATTGAGGGATCGTAGTTGGTTAGAATCATACAAATATTAATAATTAGAAGCGAATTCGTACATTTTTTATGTATGTACATTGATTATACATATATTTAGTTATTTCATCTTTTGTCCTACATAAAATAATACATAAATGTTCTCATAATTTAAAGAGTGTTTGGATTGGCTTAAAAGTTGATCAAACCTATTTTTAAGTCGATTTTTGACTTTTCAAAGAGTTTGGCAATATATATAAAATAACTTAAAATATGTCAAAAAATGACTTAAAATAAGTTAGAAAGTGTTTGACAAAGTTAAAAATGACTTAAAATAAGTTAAAAACTAAAAGTAGGTTTCCCCCTATTTTTTATTTTTTGACTTAATCGAAACGGGCTCTTATACATGTATTAGCTAGTTATGTGGGTTCTAAGTTGTCAACCTACGTCGTATTAATTTTATACATAAAAAAACTTATTTTCTATCTACCAACCAAACATCGTATAAATTATACAAAATTAATATATAAATAACTTGTTTCTTATTCAACTAACTACCAAACAATTCCTTAATGCTCTGATTACTATTTCAATTTGTTTATTATATTTTCTTTTTTTAAGTATGTTTAAATAAAATGTCTTCATCCTCTCTTTTCCTAATAACTTTTCAATTTCAATTTTTCACGTGACATATTTTACTTCGATATTAGTACGAGGGGTAGTGCATATATGGTGGTGGTAGCCAAAGAACAATAATTACAAGGATGTGAATAATTAGTGGAGAACAATGACATGTGAGTCCCTGACAAAAACACATATGCATGTAATAAGACAATATAATTGATCCAGAAATAGAAGCATCTATCTTATTCATTCATTTATAATTTATACTATATAGTATATATTTGGTGAAATTGACGATCAGTTTGCTAAATTGCAGCACAGATTCTCCATTTAATAACTCACTCACATGCTCAACACAGCCAACTTGTTGTCCATTTCCTTCTCTTCTTATTTTTTTTTGCTACAGAAACATTATGACTATACGTACTCCTGTCATCTTAATAATGTTCCTTGGATCATTGTGTGTATTTTATTCTACCTAACGTTCTACCGCGGAATTAGAGTATTTTACGTTGAAATTTTATTTGAATATGTAATTTGAGTTTCTTAAATAATATATTTTTTATATAAATATGAAAATGTCCTATTTTTTGAAAATATTATCATATATTATTATACAGTCTAATCAAATAAATACATTTGATATCAAAATATTTTAAGGCACCAAATTAATAAACCACATATTATCATGTTCTTTTTATAGATAAATATTTATAAGTATAACTTACATAAATCTCATAGTATAAGACCTAAATTGCATCCTATCTCTACTCTTTTCTATTTTACAAAAATCCCTTGAGATATCAGTCATTCAGATACATAAGTTTCATCCGGATACATTAATTGTGATACATTATAAAACTTGTCTATTGCGCTTAATATGGAACATTAACGTAAAAATTGATTTTCTTTCCCACAAATCACGCAGAACCGATTGATATCAAAACAATAATTTTACAATGACTAACTGATCCAATAAAACCAACAAATTCTTTCACATGATACAAACAAATAGTCTTCCCGTCGAATATGAGCCCTTGGTTTTGTTAACTTGTCACATCTTTTTGTCTTACAAAAATGTGGAAAAAATTTCGTAAAATTCTTGTGTTATTTTTTTTCTTTAATTGCTTTATATTTAATTATGTTCTAGTTAATCACCATTATTCCGCGACACGTTTCATATGTACCTTTGTTAAATAAAATGTAATCGATCTTGCTCCTATATAAAAAACATAATAGATTTTGAAGTACTATTTCTAGACCAAAATAGTTTGGCAAAGTTGATTACGTACTCCAATCAATAATGTTTAATTTAATTGGCCTACTTAAAAGTTTATCTCTCAGACTCTTTGATTGATAAAATAGAGACAAGATGTTGAGCTGGCTGTGGGCAAGCCCTTGAACTGATTCATGTGATGCTGCTCTGAAATGTCTTTAAGTTGGGAAATTAAGGTGGTCAAAAAGGACCCAAGATTTTGAAGTGCAATTCTAACCTTTTTTTTTAGAAGGGTTGAGTTAAAATTATCATTGTTTGGAACTAAACAAAGGCCTAGATAGATGCATTTAATGGAGTTACCAAACTAATTGGATTGAACAGATCAGTTTTTCTATGACTTAATAGGTGACTCTCATAGTTTTTTATTTTGGTATCCACATGAGAAGTTGGACTAATTTGGATTTACACCACGTAGAAGCCATTTAGGAAAAGCAACTCTCTACCAAAAATTTTTTCATGCCCAACATGATTTTCCCATTAATTTTCCATCGAATTAGGTTATTGGAATAATGCATGATGAAAATCACATTCTCACTAAAATAGTGAAAATTTTCCTATTTTTTCGTATGAAAACATTATTATTTCTTCTTTCTTCACCTGTTCAATCAAAATATTAGTGAGAATAGTCATTGAACATTTTTCAATTGGAAATTTCAGTGGGAAAATAGTGATGTCTAATAATGTCTAATTAAAAAGGAGCAGCTTCATCTGCAATATTAAAGTCATAGTTAAGTAAATAAAAATATTATATTGCTAACATTTTATACTTTTAAATAGAAATCTTATTTACCTTGATATTTCCCCTTCCCCTTCCCCATTTTTATAGAAAATATAATGAATTATTCACATAACGCAACAAGTCGGATCAAAAGAAGTTTGTATCTTCCCTCTTCAGATAGTAGTTTCAAAGTTTTTAACTTTGTATCATGCAAATTTACTATTCTAATTAAAATTCGAAAAGCAGATTGTACAATGTCATAGTGAAGAATAAAAGCAAAAAGGGAAACTAAAAATCAAAATTGGCATCTAAGCTGACAAGAACAAATAAAAAGTTTAAGACATATGCTTAGCTATGATCTTGTTTTGGTTCTGTAACCATAACTGTTGTTCATCCGAAAAATCCTTCTGATTCACTGCACCATTTAACATCTGATCACTACTTGGAAACGTCCCAAACGGATCGGAATTCAAGTCATTCTGCACTGCTGATGAAGAATTCTGACCACTAAATGTTGGTGTTGCTTGAAATGTAGGCAAAGGTGTTGATGGCGTTGCAGGCTGCTCTGTCGATATGTCTTGTAAAAACGGATTGTAATGGTTGGCTGATTCCATTACTGGAATTTGATTATAGATATTCATATTAATATTTGGTTTTAAGCCACTAATTGGAAGCAATGTTGATGAGTTCTGATTATACAATTCGTCCAAGTAGGAAGAATTGAAGTTGTTAGCATTGTTAGGGGTAGTAGGCATAGGTTGCGCTGCTGTTGTTTGTGGGGTTGTTTCAAATAATACCATATCCCAACCACTATTTGCACCATTTCTTGATACTTGTTCCGGTTCTTGATTTTCTTGGAAGGCGTTGAAAGATGGCAATGTGGAAGTGTCGTAGCTATTAATGTTGTTAGCAACAGTATTAGGCATGGGTTGAACTGAATTTGTTTGTGGGGTTGCTTCAAATAGTGCCAAATCCCAAGCATTGCTCAAAGAAGTCTTAACAGGCGATACATTTGTTTCATTTCTTAACACCTCTTTTGGTTCTTGTTGTTCTTGAAAGGCGTTAATAGATGTTGATGATGGCGTTAAAGCCTCATTTAGTACATCTTCCCATCCTTTAGATGAACTTGAACTTAATGTAGGCTTTTGTTTATCCTTGATCTGTTCTTGTTTAGGTTTAGCTTCTTTAGAGTTAAGTTCTTTCGCTTTCTCAACAACAGGTTGTTGCTTCTGATCTTGTACTTCTTCGTATTCGTTGTCAATATTTCCATTATCTTCTGATAAAGAAACAAGATCAATCATGGAAACTGGCAATGACCTTGCAGAACCTGTATCACATATATCATCAATAAACTGCTTCTTGAATCGAATATCTGAATAGGCCTCCAAATCGATTGAAATGGATGGGCTCCTCCCTGTTACCGTGGCTCTTATTAGATCTTCTAGTGAACTACAAGGTGAACCATTCCCAGACATAGTTGGACTTCTGTCCGAATATGGCTCACTCGATGCAAGAGAGAATTCGGATTGTCCACCGTAACTATCAAACCTACTTCTTGATGACTTCATTGAGCCTGGTCTTTGAAGAACTACATCTCCTGAAGATTTCACTGGAAATGAAGATTGATCTTTGAGAAATTCTTGTAATGACTCAATTAACTCTTCTGTTATAATTTGCACACTCGGATACTCTGATGTCCTGCCTACACCAATGCTTTTACATAATGAATAGAACGAGTTGATCTCCTCGAATTGCTTCGTGGATTTAACACATGTTTGGAAGGCATTTACACATGTTTGGTATGGTAAATGAAAAAAACAATCAAGAACAAGAGTTAGTCCATCAGATATATCTTTGTAAAGATCAAAACTTTCTTGTACCACAGCATACAAAGCAGCTTGTACTAGACAATTGGTTTGGGCTGCACCTGTTGGCCTTGTAGCAATTGCCCTTTCAAGCAATCTTTGCCAATATGAAATCTTGTCAAGTAGCATTGGTGGTTTCATTTCGCGTATTGCCTCATTTGTCCTGTTTCTGCTCCTGCTCCTGCTATTATCACTGCAACTCCGTAAATAATTGGAATTTTCACGGTCATTATAGTTGCATCTCTTTTGGAGTTTCCCCGTGAGAAAACAATCCAAACGCTCGTCAAGATAGAGTGCAAACGTTCTAATAAAGGCGGTGAAATCCCAAGGGCTAGAGTTTGAATCATCGCGAAAATTTGAAAGGTTGAGAATCTTGGCACCACGTTTCATGGCGTGGAGGACTTCTCGAGGGAAATAAGGATCACCATCTTGGAAGATTCTAAGGACAAGTATTAATGATTTGAGGGCAACGATCCAATTCCTAGTACGACCAATGCGTTTGCCAATGGCACGAGCACAGGCAGCCGCGTAGGCCTTGTTGGAAGAGACTAATTGGACAACCTCGTGGATGTAACGCTCATCCACGGGGACATCATCGTGTGTTGTGGCTTTTAGGACAGCAACTTCAAGAGTTGAGGAAGTGTTGGTGGAAACTTTGGCAAGGCTAATGCTGGTTTGATCTTTCACTGCAGCAATTGCCTTCTTTAGCTTGCTTGGCATGCTAGTCACTCTAATAAATTCTTTACCAAAAAAAAGGGTGACTCTTTTTTACGAATAAAAGAAGTACCTCACCTCACATACGAAGAAGTTATTAAAACTATGAAATCTTGATTTTTTATTTTCTAATTTCAGAGCGGTCCGATCACATAAGAGATTGTTCTTTGATAGTAATATTGATTGATGACAAGATTTGATGTTTTAGAGGAAGAGGAATATTTTGCCTAGCTATTGTCAGATCAATTCCAATTCATTCTTTAATGGAATACGGAACATGCAAAACTGCAGCTATTAGGAATGAGCGATAATTTATGACTAAAAGCGCCAACTATCTGTAAACGACTAGGATTGGAAATGTCAATCGACGAGACGAAATTAGTCTAGAAGGCAGTTGAATTTTTTTTTCCCTCTTCCTTTGAATCAGTCATTGCTTTCTGTTTCAGATGTGAGAAATGAGAGAATGTCCATGAGTTTCTCTCAGTCTAGTTACGAAATTTTATCACAGCCATGATTATGCAAAGTACATAGAATGAAACTCATACACTAATTTTTTTTTTATTATAGACCTACTTTGAATCATGAAGCATCTATCTAATATAAAAATAATATTAATTATTTAGTACATGACATGACCTTATATAGGAATGTATGAAGATCGAGAATTAAGATAGAAGGTTAGTAGATAGTTGTCTGTGATCGCCTATTAGATGAGAGGTAGGAGGTTTGTCCCATATCCTTTCTCCTAAATAGGTACTACTATCTAATAATCACGTAGTTTTTTTTTTTTTTTTTTTACGTGTTTCTACTATTTGTTACTTTATTTTACTTTGCATCTTAAAACTTGGAGTCTCCCTATTCCTTTATGAATTAAAGCTTCATTTGAACAGTCCACTAGAATCTAGGGCTGGACTGAAAAGTTAAACTCTATAAATTGGGTTCAGCAAAATAAGCCCATATGAACTAGTACTCATGGGCCATGGCAAGTGATACTAGCCCACAGGGGATAAGTTCACAAATGACCCTAAGAGGGGGGTGATCTTTATTTTTTGGCTCGCGTAATACTTTTTTTTTTAAAAATAACCGTTGTTTCAGAAATATTCACTAGGCAAAGCTTTTGTTGTCCATTAAACATAATTTGTGAACAAAAATCAATTATGCCGATAAAATAGGAATTCAGGATATTTTAAAACAGTGAACATGTTCAATTAACCACAAGTTCTGCCTTATAGGTAAAACTAAAACTTATGCTTGGATGGACAACCAAAATTCTTCCCAAGAACGAGTAGTTATCCTTCGTTCGAATAGTCTGAATGTTTTCGTATAGATTGTTTCAACTTTTCATGGCCCCATTTTCACCAAGCATATTACTATATATTTCTATTATATAGAAATGTGATGAGAGGACGATCAGGGGCAAATAAGTAAATTTACAATAACAATTCACTCTGTCGGTAGTTCTAGAATCATCTGTCATCAGTTTTCACACTCCAAATGCAAAATTTCAACTCACTCTATGCCCAATCATATTTCTAGAAGCATCACGTCTTCCCTCCCTCTTGTTCCAATAACGATGAATGGATTCGCAAGTCTTCATAGTTCCAGGTATGTTCTTCTTCAAATTTCCCAGCAATCTCTCAATTTTATGGCAGATGTGTAGGCTTAGGTTGTTCTCTCCCAAACATCATAATCTGAATTCAGTTACTCTGTACTCTTAGCTCTAAGTTCTCTCTCTCATTCCTTCTCTGTATTAGAATGTCGACAATA
>JAJOOF010011025.1:0-28530 GCA_029582545.1 Solanum lignicaule
AATGTTTTTACATTTGAGTAAGAAAGGGACTATGATTTCCAAAAGAGCCTTTGGGCTAGTTTTCAAGAGAAAGGAACATCGTTTCCAAGTGAGCCTTTTGGCTGGATTTTTGAGCAATTATCTCAACTAAAGAAAGATGTGTTTAAAACACTTATGAGCTAAAGTATTTTGGGAGTAGTATCGAGTACCGAATTGGGGACGCGAGTTCATATTAACTCAACTCTCCATAAGAACCATGTGGCCAACATAGGAGTTAACGGGTCATACTTTTTAGATGAATCTGTAAGTTAATCTAGTGGATCCACTTAGTAAAGTTAGCTTCCTATATCATGGCAAGGTATAGGATGGTCCTCGGGCAACGTGAGGTAAAACATTGTATCACCACTTAGTTTCATAGTGGTGGTTTGTCGGTTAGAGAAACTCCCACAATAGAAAGAGCTTGGTTCCTCGAGGAGTTCTGCTTAGTGTGGATGGGGGTTTGAGACTTCATTCATGCATTGTACAAGTAGACTATGAGAGGAAGCATGGTATTTTTCATGATATTATACATATGATTTTTACGTCATGTTTTAAGAGTTTTACAAGCTTTATATATTGCATGTGTCTTATTGCTTTATATATTGAGTTTAGTTATTCATGAGTTGAACAGAGCCAAGGTAAGTGTTCTCTTGTACTCCTTTCAAGCTTAAGTTGTGGTTTAGTTTTCCAGCTCGCATACTCGTACATTCGATGTACTGATGCCAGTTGGCCTGCATCTTATGACAATGCAGACACAGGTACCCAGGGTCAGCATCCTGCACGCCGTTGATCCAGTTGAGCACTCTAGAGTCAGTGGTGAGCCTCCTTGCTTTCTGGAGGACTCGGTTGTTTTGTTCTTTTAGTTTTGTTTTAATTAGGGTGTTGTGGGGTTTGTTCCAACATCCATCTCAGTATTGTAGAGGCTTCATAGATAGTCAGTCAGTTAGTATTGAGTCTCTCATCTATGTATATATGTAAATATTCTATTTTGAGACTCGAGTTGCCTTTTTGGCCAGATTTGATCAGTTGATTGTTTTATAACCTTTCATTGCATTATGTCATGCCGTCGAGTTAAGTTTCCGCTGAGTTAAGAAAGCCAGGCCAAGGGTTCGCCTGGGGCCAGCAATGGTCTCCGTGTGCCGGTCCCGCCCAGGGTGTAGGCTCGGGGCGTGACAGATGTAACAGAGAGGAAATAATAAATTTTTTTATAACGAGTAATAAATCTTGCAAGGTTTAAGACATACCATTTGTACTACAATGAATGTCAATTTCCTCTTCTACATCACATTCATCTCCACCAAGTTCTTCTTGATCCATAAGATCATCCAATCCTTTGTTGTGTTCATTAATAATAGAAGCATGCATAAATTCGACATCAGCTATTGTGTGGTTATCATGTTTTGTTTCATCATCTATGCGTATCCCTTGATTTTTCTAAAACTGATCAAGACTATTAGATGGTATGACTGACTTTCTCTTTACATGCTTGCAATTTGGTAGATCATGAATATCATGTTCATTGTGTATCCGTTGGTTATCCAGAAACTGATCAATACCGGTGGCTGGTCCGACCGACTTCCTCTTCACCTGTTTGAATTTAAGTAGATCCTCAATATCATGTTGTACCTCTCTATTACCTAGTGTTGTTCCAGTCACATGTACTGAATCAGTAACACCTTCCTTGAAAGACGTTTGGAACCTAGAGTTATTCATAGGAAGTTTAATTCCATTCTCTTGAATGGACTTTCCAGATTGAAAAAACCTTTGTTTAGTTTATCCTTTCCCTACAATCATATGTGAGGTACTAAGCTCTTCCCTTGAAAATGATTTAATTACTAATTTGTGCCTAATCAATTTACTCTTTCCTTGTTGTGAAATGAAATCCTCATAATTCTTTCTTTTATATGGTATTGGTGCCTGATCTTTCTTAGCTCTATTATTACGTTCATTTGCAAGTTGTTCTCTCTTAATCTTGAATTTGTTGGCCAATTCAGCACATGATCGGTATTGCATATCAAAATCCAGATTCTTCAATGGACTTTGAGCTTTGTTTGGATTCGAACCCTTTTTCTTTAGTATTGCTGATTGATTCATTCTTTCCCTGCAGTAATTTAACCTACAAAATAATAATTCATCAGATAATAAGAATAAAGTTTACTTGGATTAATGAGGTTCCTTATCAGTGGAAAGGAATGGTGGCCCTGCTACAGTCATACAAGCCTACTCTATACTATAATGTAGTGAACTAGAAATTACCTTAAATGGGTTGGATTAAGTGTAATAGTGATGGAGCGAGCAAAGGAAATTCACGCCAAAGTTCTTATAGTTTCTGCATCAAAAACCACACTGGTCAGCTACTTTATGCAGAAGCGCAAAGTATATGAGTGACTACCAACATGGATGCAGAATCAATGGCCATCTCCATCTGGAAGGCTTTACATTATTTACGTCAATAACAACAACCAAGAATGGGAAGAAGAATTCTTAATATTGACAAACAACAGATTCCTTCAATCAGAGTTAAAACAAGGAAGATTTACATCAACAACAACAACTAACATGCTTAGTTATATATTTGAAGCCACTGAGTTCCACAACAATACATATAGATCAGATATGAGCTATCTTGGGAGCAAAGTATGAACAAGCTAATCTAAGTTATGAGAATCAACAAAAATGGATACAAGCACCAACAAAACGTAAGACCAAAGAAACCGAATTTGCACTATTAACAAGTGTCGAACTAAGAGACCTTGAGAATGAAATGCAGGAGCAGGTCACCTCCTTTTCGTCTTCAACTAAGGAAAACCAAGGAATTAGAAATCAAACACCACCACAAGGTAGGAGGAAAGAAGAGTACTCACAAAGATCCTCACAGTTGGAGTACTGGGTTCGGTATCTTCCTGAACTCATACATCCAAATCGGGTAGTACACCTTCAAAGAAAATGAAAACTTCAGTTGCGAATTGAAAAACACGAAGGAGCAGAGAAGAGTGGTACAAACCTTTACAAGCCAACAGTAATTGTGTGGTATAATTGAGAACAAGTGGTGGACTAACGATTAGCTTCTAGAAAGTGAAGGGAGTACTACCTACAGAGGACTAACTTCACAAAGAGTACCAGTAATGTTGCATAGTTCACTATGCTGCCTCTAATGTCCACTACCTGATAATAATAAGAAAAAATAAGTATTTACATAACAATCACAATTCATATATACAGATCAGAAAGCAGTTTAATAATTGTACCAGGAATACTTCAGAGATTACTAACCTTTAGTCAGATAAGTTTGTATCAATAAACAGTCAAATAAACAATAGTAAGCTAGAATTACAGGTTATTCAACAATCGGGCGCATGAAAAAAGCCAACAGAATACTTAAATATTTTAGCAATCTAATCTTCAATTCCACATATTAGATATCTTAATGTGTTTGCACCAAAAAAACAATTAAATAACAAAAACAGTAAGTGAGCACTATATGGTCATCACAAAAATAAGGAAACTCATGGTGCATCATCAACAAACTCTTCTTCAGACTCATCTTCAAGCTCATCTTCAAACTCATCTTCATACTCATTTTCAGGCTCATCTTCATACTCATTTTCAGACTCATCTTCAAACTCATCAGCAGACTCATCTTCAAACTCCTCTTCCTCGACTTCAAGTTGTTGAGTAACAAATTCCTTCGAAGGCACATCAATAATTGTTTCTGGTACATCAGTTCTTGTTAAGAGAACTTCACCATTATCTTTGGTATAGTTGGTCCCATCAAATGTTCAGATGGCTCGTTTTCATAACTTTGTGGGAGATTAGATTCAACTTGATCACCCATGTTAAACAAGTCTCTTGGAACAGTCTTCATAACATAATTTTTATCTAGATCATATGGATCTTGCACATAGAAGCATTGGTGTACTTGAGATCCAAGCACAAAAGGCTCTTCCTGAGAGCATTTCTTGTTAAAATAGATATAAGTAAGGCCATAAGTATCATTTTCAACCTCATACCAATCGCACTTAAATAGAACAACCTTAAAATGACCGTAATAGTCTAACTCAACAATATCAACTATTTTACCATAATAAGTCAAATCTGCAGCAATCGATTTTTTATCCTTTGAGCTTGCAAAGCTTATAGTTGAGGCAACTAATGTAACACCACTATTTTGTGTTTTACGCCTTGCATCACGCTGCCTAACATGGAATCTATAGCCATTGATGAGATACCCAGAATATTTTTTGCAACAGAATTTGGTCCTCTAGACAATTGTTTTATCAAATCAGGTACATCTTCTTTCAAAGCACGAGTTTCAAACCATTAAGAGAAGTTTTGACAATGATTCTTGGCCTTTCTCCATTTAGATCTTCGTGGCTGATTATTAACCTCTTGCTCATGCTCTCTACACAAAATGTACTTTTTTTTGTTAAAACAATAAATAAAATAAGTTAAAAATTAATTATACAAAAAGATTACTATATTCAAATTAAGGTACCTAATATATTCTTGAACCTTGTCACAATTTCCCAATAAGTATGTATGTGCCTGACTTAGTGATTCGCTATCTAAAATGAATGGATCAGTTTTCTTTGCTCCTAAAGGAACTCTTCTATTAGGAAACAAGCTCATAATTTCTGCATCACTTGGTTCACATTCATCATTATTTTGGGCTATTTCATTTAATTTGGTACGCACACACCCAAGCAGATATTTGGAGAACAAATTCATACAATTTATTCCCACTCGTGTCTCTGCTATGCAACCTTCTGGATAACGTCTATTGCGGATGTATGATTTGAATGTACCCATTTCTCTTTCAGTGGAATACATCCATCGATTTTGAACAGGACCTCCTAATCTCACTTCATTCGCCAAATGAATAGGCAAATGAATCATTCTATCAAAAAATGAAGGAGGAAAAATTCGCTCCAACTGATTTATTGTTTCTATGATCTCTACTTCTAAGCAATCCAATTCCTCCAATGTGATTTCTTTTTGACACAAACGATGGAAGAAGGAACTAAGACGAATCAAAGGAATAGCCACATGATCAGGAAAAATGCTTTTAATTGGTATTGGAAGCAAGTAATGTAACATGAAATGAGCATCATGGGTTTTATAATTAGACAATTTTCTTTCATCCAAGTGCACACACCTAGATATATTGGAGGCACTACCATCAGGTAGCTTGGCTGTCTTTAAAACTCCACAAAAAAAATGATTTCTCTCCATTTGTCATTGAGAAGCACGCTTTTGCAAACTTTATTCTCTTACTATATTCTGTGTCTTTTGGATGAAGGTTCTTTCTGATTCCCATATCTTTCAAATCATATTGGGCTTTTGCATGATCCTTTGTTTTGCCAGATATATCCAAAAGAGTTCCAAGTATGCTATCAACTATGTTCTTCTCTATGTGCATTACATCAAGTTTGTGGCGTAACAAGTTGTGTTGCCAAGAAGGTAATTCAAAAAAGATTGACCTTTTTTTCCATGGGCCATCATTTGATATCTTTCTCTTCTTTCCAAACACATTTTCAAAATCTTGTAAGCTATTAAGCACATCAGTTCCCTTTAAGAAAGGTGGAGGAGGCCTAAATTCAGGTTTTCCACTGAAAGATCTTTTGTTAGATCTCCATGGATGATCCATGGGTAGAAAAACACGATGATCCATATAACACATTTTCCGACTTTGTTTAAGATAGCAAGAATTAGTGCCATAGTTACAACAAGGGCAAGGAAACTTTCCTTTTGCACTCCAACCAGATAAAATAGCATATGCAGGAAAGTCATTGATTGTCCAAATAAGAGTTGGCCGCATTTGAAAAGTTTGATTCTTTGAAGCATCATGTGTTTCAACCCCAGAATCCCACAATAATTTTAACTCATCTATCAATGGTTGTAAGTAAATATCAATGTCATTTTCAGGTGATCGCGGCCCAAGTATAAGTAAAGAAAGTATAGAATATTCAGATTTCATGCACATCCAAGGCGGCAGATTATACACCATCAGCATAACTGGCCATGTGCTATGTGATATACTCATGGTTCGAAATGGATTGAACCCATCACTTGACAAGCCAAGTCTCACATTGCGACAATCTAGTGCGAACTCTGGATGCAACCTATCAAAATCTTTCCATGCTAGACCATCAGCGGGATGCCTTATCTTTCCATCTTTAGAACGTTCCTCGTCATGCCACCTCAAAGAATCTGCCGTCTTTGAGCACATAAATAGCTTTTTGAGTCCAGGAATTAATGGAAAGTGTCTCAAAGTCTTTGCTGAAACTCGATGTTGTTTTTTTGAAGGCTCAAGCTTACTATCAACTTTAGGAGATTTAATATATCGTGAAGCTTCACAAGTATGACAAAATTCATCATCCTTATGATCATTCCTAAACAACATGCAATCATTGGGACATGCATCAATTTTCTCATAATCAAGACCTAAATTCTTAACCATAGACTTGGTTTTATTGTAAGACGGAAGAATGTTCAACTTGGGCATCGCCTCTTTTAATAACTCTAAAAGAGAAGTGAATGATTCATTGCTCCATCCATGCAGACATTTCAACAAATATAAACGAAGTGTGAATGATAAATTAGAGAATCCTGTACAACAAGGATATAATTCTTGGTTTGCCTCTTTAATTAAGTTATAGAATTTCTTGGCATCTTCATTTGGACCATCATAAACTCTTTCAGCTTGTGCAACATCTCTAAATTGATCATTCAACAACCCATCAATATCATCACGCGAGTAATCCATATCATCGTCAACATTCAAGTTGATATCCCATTCCCCGTGATTGATCCATCTAGTATAACCTTTAACAAATACACTACATTCCTTCGAGTCCAACGAATATTACAACATTTTGCACATGGACACTGAATTTCCTCTCCTTGAGGATCTCTATCAGAGTAAGCAAAATCTAGGAATGATTCAACACCAGAAATATACTCTTTGTTATACCTTGCTAAATCCATCCAATCCTTGGATGGGATATTTGAATTCCTAGAAGAAGATATTAATATTTAATATTTCAGTAACAATCATTAAATCATTAACTACAGAAATGTATGTCATCAGAATCAGAATCATGTGTTATGAGATGATCAGATTCATAGTGAGTTTCGAGTTTCGAGTACCTTGTTACCATTCTTGTTTCTAATATATACATAATAATAACTACAAAAATGTATGTCATTATTTCAAGGATAAAATATAGTCATTTTACGGTTAAGAGATCAGAAATACCTTGATTTTGGTGTCTGCATAATATTAATTTCCTCTCAGCAAAACCTGAAATAATTGAGAAGATTTCTTGGTTTATAATTTTTTTTTGATTAAAATGTGCATATTAAAACTACAGAAAAAATAATATAGTTACATAATGGGTTTGCAAATTGCAATCCACATCCATATTAGAAACCAAATTAAGTAAAACACACAATCCCTTCAAAGTTCACATTTGGAGCTTCTTTGCTAACTTTTTTTGAAAAGTTCACAGACACATTGCTCTGAAAAATCACTTGATGAACTGGTGGACTATGAAGCACAATAATGAGCCTCAAAAGATCATGATTCAGTCCCTACCTATCTTTATTCGTTGGAATTTATGGAAAAATAGATGCACAACTAAATATGGAGGGCAATAGTCTAGTATAGTGAGGGTGAAGTTCTTAAAAAGATTAAAATTATTTAACTTATATTTATACAATTCTTTTTCCCCCTTTTACTTCATCTCTACTCAAGTTGTTTATACTGTATAACAACAATATAAAGAAAATGATACTAAAATACACATAGAAAATGACTTCAGAAACCACCATCATAACAACGAATACGCACCATGACAATCATGATGTCTCAGGTTGGAACTATTACATGTTGGAACTTACTCAAGGGTGATGGGAACAAATGCAGATATCCTGATGGACGATACCATCAAAAAACATTATTACTAATACTTACTGATGCATAATAGCTTTATACAGGCAGTAGGACAAGTTTGAGTGTCTATTTATATGTTATTCGAGATATACATTACATGGATTCATATGTTGCTTCCTCTTTATAATTGACATTGCCACCTCCAGTTTCTCTGGTACCTTAAATGCTTTTTGTTTCAATCTTATCTACTTTGCAGAAATAATAGCTTTATACAGGCAGCAGGACATCTTATTTCTTTTTCAAGGAAAAATACAAACTACAACATGCTATTATTGCATAAATTTGTGGAAAACATGTCTTTTCTGTGTATTCTAGCAGATTGTAGATTAGTGAAGCATATGTATTAATCAAGAGCACATAGGATATGCTTGGAACATAAAAACAGGAATATACCTAAGCATATAAATTGAGCTGATTAGGATAAACAAAATGAGGAAGTTTCTTTCATTATAAGAAGACAAAATGAGACTGTTTAGGACTAAAATAATCAGTTTTCTACAGAACATGCCTTAGGTTTTAATTGTACAAAAGTTCATCAACTAAACTGATGTTTCATCTACTCAGGTTCAAAATCTTTTGCAAGCCAATACTAGAAAGGGAAACTTATAAGACACAGAATGACGACTAACAAAATAAAATAGTTTGTGTTCCTAGCTACATAACATGTCTGAAGTTTTCATTTGATAGTTGTACCAAAGTCTTTCCACTAAACTGACGTTTGATCCATCCATTTGTTCGCAGGATTACAAGCTCACACCAAGTTGCAGGTCAGTGAACTCTAATTCTCAAGGTGTAAAAGAGGAAAGATGACACACATTGATCAAACTACTTCAAATTTACAAAAATATAGAAACATGATGAATCAAGTGTCTACTCACATTGATCAAACTACTCCAAATCCCCAGAAAAAGGCTAATTAGGACGTAGTCCCTGAACCATCTCACTACACTATTATCAAATCATTTGTTGCTCGACTAAGACAAAATCAGGCTAAAAATGATATCCCTATTGACCTCGCGACTCCTATTATCACTACCAAGCAAGTACTGCCGGCTGGAGCCACAACTACACACACAAATCAGCAACAAAATCAGGAGAAGGAGAACTACAGGCAGAACCAGCACACTTTGGGAAGAAACAGTCAGGTAAGACACTTAACTCTACTATTTCTATTCATAATAACTATAATGATCATGTTGTGCATGATCAAACCAACAGCCAAGAAGAACAAGAAAACCACCTTCACAATTTGATACACCAGTAGAGGAAATACATCAACAAACAAAATAAAAGATGATTTGAATGAGGAACAACTAGACAAAATTGAGGAAAATACAGTTGAGAGGTTCCAGAAGAGAGAAAGAGAGAGAAAAGCCTTAAGGAACAAACAAAATACCTCCACTATCACCAACCAAATATACAATAAAAGAATAGAAAAAGAGAAAAAAAAATAAAAATTCAACCTAAAAAAATTAATTTAAATTATTTAACTCATATATATCCAATTCTTTTTCCCCATTTTACTTCATCTCTACTCAAGTTGTTTATACTGTATAACAACAATATAAAGAAAATGGCACTAAAATACACATAGAAAATGCCTTCAGAAACAACCAGCATAACAGCAGCCTGGACATGTGATTCTGCCAATGGTGTGAAAATAAGCTGAGGTTTAGTAATAGAAGGAAGTAAGCATCTGAGATTTTGTGCAGTGGATTGTAGGATTGTTTTGAACGAACCATTTGTTGGGGTGACGAAAGATGTGGAGAACGGGACACAATAATCAGAATTCTGGCAAATACATTCATACAACTTCCCATTAAACGACGATGTGCAAACATCTGAAAGAGCATACGAGCTCAAACATGAGTACAATAAGACTATGAGACATATTGAGAGCATAACAAAGAAGTTTAAGTATTTCATAGTTGATACTATAATTCTACAATGTGCTTTGGAATTAGCTTGGAGGGGTTTATATCGAAAGTTAAAACAAGCTATTAATGATAGATACTAACTCACTCAAATGATTCTGAGTAGTAGTCCCTCTATCTCGGCTGCTGAATATGCCTAGGGTTCATGATTTTCGGCACTTTCTTCATGTACTTTGGAATTTCAGTTGTAACTCGTTATTTGTTCCATTCGAACAACCCCAAAGTAATCAATTCCTTCTTATTCTCCTCTTCTAAACACAACAAAAATTCAATCAATTGACAAGAAGACTATTTTTAGTACTAGATTATTAGTAGAGTAGCTACTTACGCTTGACGAAATCAATATTAGGGAGAAGAGAATCGTAGGTATCGCCAGCTTCAGCTCTTCAATTCTTTAGAAAAAGGCGACTTAGCTTCAGCTCAGTTCTTCAGAGAAAGAAGACTACATTCAACATTCAAGCGAAGGAAAAAACTAGACTTTCAAAGATAATCAGCCTATATGTAATACAACTACGAGCTAGAGTCCCAAAAATCAACAAAATTCGTATTAACAACACAAGAATATCAAAACCCTAAGTTAAAATTTAGACTTTCAAAGATACACAAGAATATAAAAACCCTAAAGCTAGAATTTAGACTTTTAAAGATATAATTTCTTACCTGATAAACCCTATTCCAACAACCCTAAAGCTTTAAGACGTGAGGAAAGTTCATCTGTGAAACATTTTGTTCAATTTTCAACAAGAAATCTGATGGAACAGCTCTTCAACAATGAATCTATGAGGAAAATCGTGTTCTTCAGCTCTTCAATCTTTCAACAAAGAATCTGTGAGGAAAATCGTGTTCTTCCGTTCTTCTTGAGAGAAAGTGTATTGTTCTTCAGTTCTTCAGCTGAAAATCGTGTTCTTCAGCTGAAGTTTGACAAAAAATTGTGAGGAAAATCGTACATGTTCTTCAGTTCTTCTTGAGAGAAAATCGCATTTCTTTCAGTTCTTCTTGAGAGAAAACCGTGTTCTTTTAGTTCTTCAGCTGAAGTTTGAGGGAAATGGAAACTAATTATTTTTTCTTTAGCTGAAAATAAGTTTTAATTTTTTTTTTGCCTAATAAAAATTGGAGGGAGAACAAGTTTTAATGTTAAAAATGTTGGAGGGAATATAATATTTTAGTGAAAACACTAAGGCCACATTTGTAATGTGTTGTTTTTACAATTATTAAAATAGGACACTTTAAAAGTGTGGCCATATATGTAAATAGTTGTTGCCAATTATAACATATTGTAACAACCCTTATAAAGTGTAGCTTATACCATTAGAGAGTACACTTTAGAAGTGTTGCTAATATTATTGAATCTAAAAGTGAAAAACTTGGACTACGCTTTAAAAGCATCGTTAAAAGTATTTTAGGCAACACTTTACAAGCGCTGTCCACATTTAGTGTGGCCGTAGGCCTAAAATGTTGTAGTGGAATTGGGTACCACGGTCTGAGATGATAGAGAGGAGCACCCCATGAAACCTCACTATCTCTTTGACATACAACTTAACCAATTGTTCAGCATTATAATCTATTCTTACCAGAATAAAATAAGCTGACTTAGTCAATCTATCAACCACTACCCAAATAGAATAAAACTTCTCCAAATTCTTGGGAACACCAACCACGAAATCCATGGCTATCCTCTCCCACTTCCATTCCGGAATTGGCATTCTTTGAAGCAAACTTGCAGGACTTTGGTGTTCATACTTCACTTGTTGACAATTTTGACACGTAGCCACAAAATCCGTTATATCCTTCTTCATGCCCGGCCACCAATAAATTCACTTCAAATATTGGTACATCTTGGTCACCCCTGGAAGAATAGAATATCACAAACCATGGGATTCTATCAACAACTTTTGAATCAAATCATCAACTCGAGGAACACAAATTCTTCCTTTAAAACTAATCACGCCTTCCACATCAAGAGTGGTCTCTTGTGCCTTACCAATCGCAGTCTTCTTTCTAAGCTCCTCCAAATTTTCATCTTCAAATTGTTTTGCCTTGATCTCATCAATGAATGTGGCCCTCACTTCAATGCTAGCTAACACCCCACCTCTTTCTGAGATGCCCAACTGTATGAACTTAGACTCTAAGGTCTGAATTTCCTTAGCCAAAGGTCTCTTGGTTATACTTAAGCAAGCTAAACTACCCATTCTCACCGCTTTTCGCCTCAAAGCGTCTGCCACCACATTAGCCTTAGCCGGATGGTATTGAATGGTGACATCATAATCCTTAAATAACTCCATCCACCTTCGTTGTCTCAAATTAAGATCCTTTTGACTGAACGCATGTTGCAAACTGCGATGATTAGTAAATACCTCACACCTAACACCTAACACCATAAAGGTAATATCGCCAGATCTTAAGAACAAACACTACCGGTGCCAACTCCAAATCATGTGTTGGGTAATTCCTCTAATGCACCTTCAATTGACACGAGGCATAAGCTATAATATTCTTATCCTACATCAACACAACACCCAAACCAGAATGTGAAGCATTACAATAAACAATAAAATCTTTACCTTCAATCGGTAATGCTAGAATAGGCACAGTTGTCAAGAGAGTCTTGAGCTTTTTAAAGCTCTCCTCATATTTTTCGGTCCATTCAAATGGTATCTCCTTTTTGGACAAATTGGCCAAGTGAGTGGCAATAGAAGCAAAGTTCTTCACAAATCGATGATAATAGCTAGCGAGCACACACAAAACTCCTAACTTCCGTCACAGAGCTAGGCCAAACCCAATTCTTAACTGCCTCAATCTTTTGAGGATCTACTATTACCCCTTCTTCTGAAACTACATGTCCCAAAAATGCAACAGATGTCAACTAAAATTCACACTTCGAAAATTTAGCATACAACATTTGTTTCCCAAGAACACCCAGAACAATATGAAGATGGTCGACATGATCTTCCTCACTTTTTGAATAGACCAAAATATCATCAATAAAAACTATGACGAAAGAATCAAGAAATGGGTTGAACATCCCATTCATTAAACTCATAAAAGTTGCAGGCGCGTTGGTCAAACAAAAAGACATAACCAAAAACTCATAGTGCTCATATCGAGTTCTAAACGCCGTTTTGGGCACATCCTCCGGCCTAATTTTCAACTGATGGTAGCCAGAGCTTAGATCAATCTTAGAGAAAACTAATGCACCTTGCAATTGGTCAAAAAGATCATCTATTCGAGGCAAAGGATACTAGTTTCGAATAGCGACCCTATTCAATTGCTGGTAATCTATACGCATTCTCATACTACCATCATTTTTCTTAACAAACAAAATTGTGGCACCCTATAGGGAAGCACTAGGGCGAATAAATCCCTAATGAAGAAGCTCTTGGATTTGAGCCTTAGGCTCTCTTAATTCTGCCGGATTCATGCGATATGGAGGGATAGAAATGGGACGAGTACCAGGTTCTAAATCAATGCAGAAATCTATATCTCTATCCGGAGGCATACCAGGCAAGTCATTAGGAAACACTTCTCTAAATTCTGACACCACAGGAATAGACTCAATGGATGGAGGCAAATACGCCAAACAACCCTGCCCTATCAATTTCATAGCCCAAATGGAGGATATGATCTTAGTTCGCTTAGGCTTGTACACCCCTTCCCACTCTAATTTTTCCCTTCCCGAAATTTTTAGAGTTACCGACTTAGTATTACAATTAAGAATAGCATAATAGGGGGATAACCAAGTCATGCCTAAGATTATATCAAAATCAGTTATATCCAAAATCACCAAATCAGTCTATGTCTGAAAACCCATAAACAAAATATGACAACCACGATAGACATGCGTGACTATGACTGACTCTCCAACTGGGGTAGAAACATGGATAGGGGCATCAAGTATATCACAAATCATATCAAACCTTGAGGCAAATCTCACGGATACATAAGAATAAGTAGAACCCGGATCAAATAACACATTAGCCATCTGGTCAAAGACGAGAATAGTACCTATGATCACTGCGTCAGATGCCTCTGCCTTCTTCTTGCCCAAAAATGCATAACACTGAGCCCTATCATCTTGACGATCCACTTCCCTACCTGGTTGCACGTTACCCCTGCTTGCATTACCATTTCCTCTACCTCTACGGCCTCGCTGATTACCTCCTCTCCCACCTTGTGGATGTCCTCTACAATTATTACCATTTCTCGCCAGTAGCACTGCTCTAGTCTGCTGCTGCGTGGAATCTAATACTCGTGGGTGGAGACAATATCTCCTCATATGCCCAGGTTCTCCACAATTGTAGCAAGTACGATAAAAAGACGGTTTGCCGCCTGTCGAAGGTGAGACCCCCTGGCTATCCTAAATCAAATTATTAGATGAAGTTACTGAGTAATTACCTTTAGAGGCGGGCATAGCAGACTGAATTGGCTTGGCTGCAAGCGTTGGCCTCCCTGAACCTCTGGAATAAGAACCTTGAAAGTTGCCTAAATTCTTAGCCCTCTTTGCCAATGCTTTAGCCTGACCGTCTCGCTTCACCCCCTCCACTTTCTTAACATAGTTTGTTACCTCATTAAAGCTCCTCCCTGCAGAGGTCATATGAACAGATTATACCTACAACTCAGAATTTAGTCCCCTAATAAATAAACGGATCATTTCCTCCTTAATAGTCACCAATTGAGTAGCATATCTAGACAAAGCATGGAACTTGGCCTCATAAGCAGCCACAGACATACCACCTTGCTCCAAAGCCATGAACTCATCCTTCTTACAATCCCTCAAGGTTCTAGGCACATACATTTATAGAAACAGAGCATCAAATTGGATCCAAGTAAGTGGAGGTAAAGTTGAAGATCTACATTCCACATAAGCCCTCCACCATTTCTTAGCCTCACCTTGAAGTTGAAAGGTCACAAACTCAACCCCATGCTGATGGACAATTCCCAACTTATGAAGCCTCTCATAGCAATCTAAGATAAACTCATAAGCATCCTTATTCTCAGAACCAAGAAACACAGAAGGCTTTAGCTTCAAAAACTTTGTCAACATTTCATGCTCATTACCAGTCATAATAGAACCCAACAAAGGATGGAAGAAAGCATCATTACCTACATTCCTTCCCACTTGGGAACAGTGATAGCAATACGATGATTGGCGGGAGCTTGAGTTGCTTAACCAGAAGAAAGCACTCCAGGACCAACCAACCCTTTCAATAATGACATGATTTGGTAGGCTAACACTTGGTCTATGGGGGGAACACTGGTAGTCTCAACCTGCACCTCTTCCTCTTGTCCAACCTCCTCAATATTATCAACATTCTCAATATCAACATTCTCTTCTATCTCTTTATGATGTACTGGAGGGGCCTCATTTTATGAACAGTTTCGACGGGTACCCCAATTCTAGCATGTGCTACTCTTCCTTGACCTCTACCTCTAGCTCTTCCTCTACCCCTGCCTCGATTGCGACCTCTCGCTGCAGATTCCTCAGCTGGAGCATTGACGGGAGCTATGGGCCTGACGTCGTTGTATCTAGTGTTAACCATCTGCCGGCAGAAGAGTGAAGGAGATTAGATACCAATTTGAATCGCCAGATACCAATTGGAATCAAGTTATAGAACGAAAGGAGAGAAGAGAAAACAAAGAGATTTCCTAAAGTCATATAGCCTCTAGAAAAAAAGTAAAGCTGTCCCCGTACCATTCCACGAGACTCTACTAGACTCGTTTTGGTACATTGAGATCAATGAACCTAGGCTCTGATACCAACTTTGTCATGGCCTAGACCATCGTGATTGGCACCCACACTAACTCTCCGGTGGGAGAACCACTACTACAACCAAACCCAAACAACTAAACCAAAACTAAGGCATTTACGTTATGGAAACAAGTTAAGTACTAAGGAAATAAATAGAGTTCCCATAAACTCTAACAAAAATCTAACAATAATAAACTATCATTGCGGAAGATACGTCTAGAACCTGAAAGTCAATGTACCAAAACATCTAACAATGCACCAAAGTCTAAACGTGAAGGGCAACAACCCCAAACTAATGAACTAATAACTATCTAGAACAAGTCCAAGTCCAAAATGGTGGACATAGACAAAAGAGAACCCATGGCAGCTCGAAAGAATTGACTCACCCTTGAATTCGAACGATCACTAATCTTCTAAGCGAGGTTTGTCAATAGCCTCTTGAAGATGCCCTATACTCAACAAAGAAAGAGCAAGTGCAGTATTAATAAACAACCACAGTGTACTGATAGGAGCACACGGCTATCCCACTAAGTGCAACATAACCAAGCCATTACAACAATATAATCACATGCATATATCGAACATATAAAATATTATCAGCATTTACGAACAACGATCAACTTCACATTTCTCAAGATACCTAATTATGACAAGTCATTGGTCCTCTCATAGAACCCAAACCCAAATAATTAGCATACCGAAATGTGGTACCCGATCCAATATTTATGCCGGAACGTGGCAACTGATCCCATAACTATGCTGGAACGTGGCAACAGATCCATTCAACTCACCACAATCATAAGTATATTCTCATAATCATACAAACAAGTCAAGATTCATGGTATTTATCATTCATCTATCCTCATTTACGATTAATGTTATCAATAATGCAACATTCACATGCATACATGTATCATAATGAAGCAAGAGCAAACATACATCACACAATCATAGAATCACAACCATCACCTACCTCGATACAAGCTTGAAACCTTAAGAAACTTGATCCTTCTCTTTCCAGATTCGTTCCACTTATTCTTGGTCTACAAACAATCATAATAACACAAGCACCAATAAACAATCAGTAATTACCCAGATTATTGACAATTCTAACAATCTTATATCATACCCATGATCCCAAGTACCCAAATTAGGGCTTGTTCGACCATTGAATCTAGATCAAGACCCTCCCCCATCGATAATTACCCATTCTATTACATTCTACGAATCAAAAAGTAGATTCGGGGAGTGAAAAACTTATCTTTAGCCTCAAGAATGGTGGAGAACTGTCAAGAGTAGCCTGGGGTTCGTTCCTTAGCTCTAAAAATTGAAAAGTGAAGAATTAAGATGTTTTGGGGTTTACTTACAACCTTAAGTCGCGTTGAACCCGCCATTGCGGCCCTTACCCCACTACAGCAGCCCTGCCATGGCGGCAAACATCCCGCCCTACCGACTTGCACGAAACTAGTAAGCTATTTTATTAATTCCAAGACCCTCATTTCACAATACACCTTGAACCAACGACGTTCAGCAAATATCGTTCACACTAAGATCGATACCGGGAGTTCTACTCACCCGAATTCAATTCCGTAGAGTTGTACGGATTCCATAACGACATATCTAACTACTCATGTAATAAAATAAAAAATAATTCACCCGATTGTTACCAGATTTTCCTACACCTTAATGACTCAAACTTCGTCCAAATCTGGACTAGGCTGGGAAATTTAAAGTTACTACGAAAAAGTTTTCCGCTCCAAAAATTTTTCCCCGTTGGCTTTTCTATAATGACAGAACCCGGTCGTTACAGAGAAGGAGGTTAACAGTTGAAGTATTTATGGATTCGTGTTCCCTCTTTCTTATTTCTCTTATCGTGGGTCTCTATCGATTTCTTGTCTGTAGAATTGTATTGTATGAAGTTCTATATCGCTCTTTAAATGCTAATGGGCTCTATGGATATAAGGAATGACAGACCTTCCAATTTGATACTAAAAGGAGTTAAATTTAGTGTGTTTGTATTGTATTTGTCAAATATCATTGTTGAAATTAATAAAGTTGCTAATTCTCAAACATTAGACTAAACATAGGAATGAATTTCCTTGGTCATATTTTGTTGTAAATTTTATATGTTTGTAACTAATATATTTGTATCCTAATTATTAACGGTAATAATTATGAATGACCTTTCATGGGTTTGAAGAATTTTTCTCTTTTATTTTTTGTTAAAAAAAGACCGTCACATCTCGAAAGAATGATAAGAAGAGGTGTGGCAGATCTGGCGTTTCCGCTGGGGAAACCCTATTTTATAGAATTCGAATTAGATATATATTCCTTTATTTGATTATTTTTCATTTATGAGATATATTTTGTGTTTGTTGTTACTATACTATTTAATTAATTATTATTTTGATATTGCATTGAATTTCCTAAGGGCGTAGTCTCACACAAGACTTTTTCTTAAATAAAATAATACCTACCAAGAATCGTAACAGAATACATGGAGGCATACAATAAATTTTAATTCAAAAAAATGTCAAACTCTTAAGCATGCATAACACTAGCCGAAGTTGGAGGTCAACATGCGTAGTATTCATGGATTCTTATTCCCTCTTTCTTATTTATGTCATCGAGGGTCTCTATGAATTTGTCATCTGTAGCATTATACTATGTGAAGTTCTACACTATTTTTTAAAATGCCAACGGGCACAATAGAAAGAAAGATGTAAGAACTTTCAGTTTGGTACCAAAAGTAGTTGAATTTAGTTTGTTTGTATTTTATATTTTGTTTGTTAAGATCATATTCAATAATTAATAGGGTTTCTAATTCCCTAACTTTAAGCTGAATATAGTCATGAATGACCTTTGTCATTTTTTATTGTAAATATCATATTTTTGTAACTAATATATTTGTATTCTAACTATTCACGGTAATAGTTATGAATGACCTTTCTGCGATTTAAAAAAAAAGTTTTTCTCATTAACTTTTTATTTTTCAAAAAAGACCATCACATCTTGAAGAAAGTTTAAGAAAATGTGTGACAGATATGACAACATGCTGGTAAAACTTTTTTTATTCAAAATTCGAGCTTTGTATATTGACCATTATTAATTTGAAACATTTCGTGTTGGTTGTTAAAGTGCTATTAAATAATTTATTGCTTTAATATTGTGTTACTCACTAATTTTACAAAAAAAAATTATTTGCCTAGAAGCGTAGCTGTACAACACATATTTTTTTAAAAAAAAAACTAATACACACCAAGGATCGTAATTGAACAAATGGTGGCATTAAATAATTTTTTTTTAAAATGACAGTTTCTCAAGCACGCATAACACTAACCGGAGGGCAGGTCAACATCCAGACTGTTCATGGATTCGTGTTCTCTCTTACTTATCTCTGTCATCGGGGTCTTTATGATTTTTTCCCTGTAACATTATATTGGATTAAGTTCTATATCATTCTTTAAAATACCAAGGGGCTCATTAGAGGGAGGGGGATGGAAGACCTTCTAATTTGATACCCGAAATAGATAAATTTAGTTTGTTTGTATTTTGTATTATATTTGTAAATGCCATATATTGTAATTAATAGGGTTGCTAATTCTCTAACATTAGACTGAACATAGTCATGAATGACATTAGTTATTTTTTGGTTAAAAGGTTATTTTTTGTAACTAATAAATTTGTACCTTAACTAAAAACGACAATAGTTATGAACGTTATATCTTTTGTTTGAAAAGAAACAAATTTCTCCTTTACTTTTATTTTCCAAAAAATACCGTCAAATCCCAATTAAAGGTCAAGAGTAAGTGTGACAGATCCGGCGATCTGCTGGGGAAACCCCTTTTCTAGAATTTTAGCTTTGTATTATTTGACTAATTTTATAAATTGGATAAATTTTGTGTTTGTTATTAATATGTAATTTGATGATTTATTCCTTTGATATTGTGTTAGTCAATTATATTACAAAAAAAATGATTTACTAGAAGCGTAGCCGCATGATATACTGTGAGTTTACGGTATTTTTAATACATTTCACTTGAGAGTTGTGAGTGTCTAGGGCCATTTTGTATTAGAATTAATGTTTTTGTGTTATATTTGTAGGGAATAGGCTTGGACGAGGCTGACAGAGACAATAGCTGAATTTCTGTAGAAGGAGTGACCTACGGAGGTGACCTACGGACCATAGGTCCAGTCACGCTCTGTGGGTTGTTAGCGTAGACGAAGCATCAGGGAAGTCTTGACCAAGTGAGGAACCAAGGTGGCCATTGACGGACTGTAAGTCGACCTACGGGCCGTCTTGCATGTCCGTCATTTGTATCAGAAAGTCTGAGTTCTAGTACCTGATGAAAAGTTCTAAGTGTGGAGCCACGAGAGGGGACCCATAAACCGTAGGTTAACCTACGGTCCATTCTGCAGGTCCGTCGTTTGCATCAGAAAGTTGAAGGTTCCAACCTCTGTGGAAAAAGTCTAAGTCTTGGGCAACGGAAGGGACCTACAGACCGTAGGTCGATCCACGGTCTGTAGGTCAGTCTCGTCGATTGAAGTCGCATCCAACAGTTTATTTCCTTATTTCGTTTCCTTTTTTTGGGACTACGTTTTCTATAAATAGGGTATGTAAACATCATTTTTGGGGGTTAGCCACTATTGTTTAACTTTAGTTCTTGGTGTTTTCTTGGGAATTAACTTGCAAACTCTACCAATTTGATTTCCTAATTTCGGTTTATAAAGATTCCTTCTTCGAATTTCAATTGAAGATTTTGGGTTTCCTCTACTCATTACATAAGTTCATGAATTCTTCTTCTAAAAATATGAATTGTGTTCTTGCTAATATGGATTACTAAATCCACAACTAGGGTTGTGGGAACCATGAGCAATTAACAAAGTATGAATAGTAACTAAGTAATTCTTGAATAGTGTTGTTTCATGCATTGATAATTCTTTTGTCTAGAAGTTTTTTTAACAGTGGCCAACGTTAGTACTCGCCTTGTTGCTACTTGCTGGTCCAAGGAGGTAGTTAATAAGAAAAGAATTATCAACATAGATTTAGTGTAATACTAATCCATACATTGATGTGATGTCTAATATGCGGTAAAGGTAAGTGTTAGTAAATTATACATATGTAGCCGGACCAAGGTGCGAGGTGAAATTCTCTATTTGCTGGACCAAGGACATAGAGATACATGACTTACCACTTTGCATCTGATACATTAGGAAATGATTCATATTACTAGGATTACCGCGCTATGAGCTTATGGGGAACACATACACCCTAGTTACTTTCTCTCATTGATAACAACTAAAGTTTGAATCTTGCTCACTTGTTCTCTAAACTACAATCGGTTATTTGTTACACAACCCCCCCCCCCCTTTACTTACTTGCCTCAGAAATAAGTTGACTAAACGAATATAATTGTAAGTTAAGTTTAAGTCTAAACCATATTCCTCGTGGGATCGACCCTAACCTACAAGTTGGATTCTTTACTTGATAACGATCGCTTATACTTCTTTAGGGAGGTGTAATTTGAGCGTATCAAATTTTGGCGCCGCTGCCGGGGAATAAGGCTTTTAGATTAAGTTTAACTACATTATTGAACTTTAGTCAATTATTTCCTAATTTTACATTTTCTTTTGTTTTTGTTTTTTTTTCAGGTTTCTGCTCTAGTGTATGCCAAGTACATGGAGTCGAGGCGAACCACTGACCCCATACGACCCAGAGTTGAGCAAAACTTTGAGAAAGATAAATAATCAAGGGGTCCGTGATCACCCAGTCATAGAGGAGCCTAAGAACCAAGTGAATAATGAGAATGTTCAGGTTTAGGGTGATAATCTACTTGGAGATGCATTGAGGTTGCAAAATCCACCTGAACCAAGACTGCGTGATAATAACAGGGTCGAATTCAACACTATCGAATCTGAAGGACCCATAGTTCTCCCTCCGCTACCTCCAGGGCACACATTCGTGATGACTAGCACCTTGATGCAGATGCTTACAGCGAGGGGTTTGTTTTTTGGTATGGCTTCGGAAGATCCGCATGGGCATATGGCCAAGTTGAGGAGGGTTTATAAGAGTTGTGTGGGGAGACCAGAGTTGGATATGAAAGTCATAGGGTTGAGATTCCTCCCTTTATCATTGACCGGTGATGCTGTTGTATGGTTTTCTGAGCTTTCGTACAACTCTATTCATACATGGGATCAATTGCACAAGGTGTTCATGGCCAAGTACTTTCCATTCTCAAAGAAGCTGAACCACAAAGATAAACTCAACAATTTCGTGGCACTACCTTGAGAGTCTGTGAGTAGTTCGTGGAATAGGTTCACTGCGTTCATAAGAAGTGTTCTAAACCACCGTATTGATGATGAGTCACTGAAGAAGTATTTCTACAGAGGTCAAGATTACAATGGTAAGGTTGTTCTTGATACGATTGTAGGAAGGTCATATTGTGAGTGCACTTTTGAGGAGATCGCTGAGAAACTAGAGAAGATTTCCCGAAACAATAAAGTATGGAGCACTCGAAAGACAGACACTGGAAGGAGCACTTTTGCAGTTCAATCTGCCCCTAGTCAATCTGCCGATGATATTCGTGAGGAGATGACTCAGATGAGGACCGAACTAGGGTTGGTGTTGAAGCATGTGAGAGGAGGTGCCGAAAAGGTAAATGCTGTGAATTATTTGACTAGAAATTCACCACCACCTGTTGAGGAATGCTACTATGAAGACGATACTTATGCAATGAATAATCAGACGAGGGGGTTTCGAGCCAACGCCCAAGGTTTCAATACGGATAATTGGCGCTAAGGTCAAGGAAACTAAGGTCGGAACTATGGTAACTAAAATCGAGAGGGTCAATATGTCCGGGATGGAAACTATATTCGCGACAACAACTACAATCGGAATAACTATGGAAAAAGAAACGATAGGGTTGGGCCCTATTTTCCTTCTAAAAATCGAGAATTTGGAAATAGAGAATTTGGGGTAGTATGTCACGGATTGAGGATATGATGCAGAAGATGAAGAAGAGGTTTGATTCGACTGATGAGAATGTGAAGGAGATGCAAAATGACTTGTCTGGTGTTGGTCAAAAAGTTGATACCTATGCAGTGTCGATCAAGCAACTTCAGCAGCAGATGAATCAGTTGTCTACTATAGTAAACCCACGTCAGCCTGACACACTTCCTAGAAACACCATCCAAAATCCAAAGAATGATGGGCATTGTATGGCAGTCACTACTCAAGGGGGTAAGCAGACCATTGATCCACATATGCCATCTGTGGTGGAAATTGAGGTTAGTAAAGATGATGATGAGATCGAGGTTACTAGAGAGTCCAAGAATCCTATAGAGAAGGAAGTGGAGATAACCCAGAAAGTTGTTCCCCTGCCTAGACCTCCACCTCCATTCCCAAAGAGGTTGGTGAAGAAGAATGAAGAAGGAAAGTACCGCAAGTTTATTGCTATGTTGAAACAGCTTTCCATCAATATTCCGCTGATAAAAGTTTTTGAGCAAATGCATTGGTATGCAAAGTTCATGAAAGATTTGGTGACTAAGATGAGGGTCGTCAGTTTTGAAGATGATGATAGATTGCAACATTGTAGTGCTATTGCTACAAGGTCACTTGTGCAGAAGAAGGAGGATCCCGATGCCTTCACTATTCCTTGTACCATCGGGTTGCTACATTTTGCGAAGGCGTTGTGTGATTTGGGTGCGAGTATCAATCTGATGCCATTGTCGATTTACAAAAAGTTGGGTTTAGGGACTCCAAAACCGACTTCTATGTGAATACTCATGGCCGATAGAACTGTGAAGAAGCCCATTGGTGTTCTCCAAGATGTGCTTGTGAAAGTGGAGTCGTTTATTTTTCTGGTGGATTTGTGATACTTGACTATGAGGTTAATTTGGAGGTTCCCATTATTCGAGGGAGACCATTCCTTACTACTAGGAGCGCTTTGGTCGATATGGAAAAGGGGCAGATCAAATTCAAATTGAACAATGAAGAGGTAACTTTCAATATATGTAGGTCTATCAAGCATGGTAGTGAGCTCAAGTCGGTATCAATGGTGAATTGTATGATGGAGCGAGGTTCTGAGGTGTCTATTGAAGAGCGAATAGGTGTTGATGCATTGGCAGCGGTTCTGATGAATTTTGATGGTGATGGTATTGAAGACTATGATGAATTGGTTGCCACACTTGATAGGTTCGAATTCCGTTCCAAACCAAAGAAGCTTTAGTTAGATATGAAGAATTGTGAATTTCCACCCGCAAAACCGTCTATTAAAGAGGCTTTGAAATTGGATATTAAGGCTCTACCATCACATTTAAGTTATGTATTCTTAGGGAGAGAAGGTACTTTATCAGTCATCATTGCGGCGGATTTGAATGCGGAGCAACTTGAGGCTTTGGTTTCTGTGTTGAAGAGGTTCAAGAGGGCTATTGGGTGGAGATTGCAGACATTATTGGGATTCCTCCTGGCATTTGTTCTCATAAAATCCAACTCATGCCGGATCACAAGCAAAGTACTGAGCACCAAAGGAGATTGAATCCGCCTATGCAAGAGGTAGTTAAAAAGGAAATCATCAAGTGGTTGGATGCTGGAGTTATTCATCCCTTTGCCAATAGTAGTTGGGTTTGTCCTGTTTAGTGTGTGCCCAAGAAAGATGGGATTGGTGTGGTCCCTAATGCGAGAAACGAGCTTGTTCCGATGCGGCACGTGACTGCATGGAGAGTTTGCATGGACTACCGAAAATTGAATGCTTTGGTAGAAAAGGACCACTTCCCTATGTCGTTCATGGATCAGATGTTAGACCGCCATACTGGTAAGGGTTGGTATTATTTTCTTGATGGTTATTCGGGCAACAATCAGATCTCCATAGCTGCGGAAGACCAAGACAAGACCATATTCACTTGCCCTTATGGGACTTTCACCTTCAAACGGATGCCATTTAGGTTATATAATGCTCCAGAGACCTTCCAGCGTTGCATGATGTCGATCTTTTCGGATATGGTAGAGGAAACTATTGAGGTATTTATGGATGATTTCTCTATGGTAGGTGACTTATTTGATTTTTGTTTGGATCATTTGGTTGAGGTACTGAAACGGTGTGAAGAGTGCAATCTTGTTCTCAATTGGGAAAAGTGCCACTTCATAGTGAAAGAGGGGATCGTTGTGGGTCATCGGATTTCTAGAAGGGTATTGCGGTTGATAGAGCAAAAGTCGAGGTAATAGAAAAGCTTCCACCACTTATCTCTATAAAAGGTGTTAGAAGTTTTCTTGGGCATGCAGGTTTCTATAGGAGGTTTATCAAGGATTTCTCAAAAATTGCACACCCATTGTGCAAATTGCTCGGAAAGGAATATGAGTTTGATTTTGATGATGCTTGTCTGAGAGCATTTGGAGAGTTGAAGGAAAATCTAGTGTCCGCACCTATCATTATTTCACCAAATTAGGGGCAACCGTTTGAAGTAATGTGTGATGCGCGTGGAGTGGCGCTTGGTGTGGTATTGGGACAGAGGTGAGAGAATATTCTTCATCCTTTTTACTATGCCAGTAAATCTCTAAATGTGGCTCAAAAGAACTGTACAGTGACTGAACAGGAACTCCTTGTTGTAGTTTTTGCATTCGAGAAATTTCGATCCTACTTGCTTGGTACTAAAGTCATAGTGAATACTGACCATTCTGTATTGAGGTATCTGATGGCTAAGAAGGATACAAAACCGAGGTTGATTAGATGGGTGTTGTTGCTGCAAGAGTTCGATTTTGAGGTGAAAGACAGAAAGGGGATAGAAAATCAAGTTGCTGATCATTTGTCCAGATTAGAGGAGGAAGCTATGCTCAAACTAGGAGATGGGGATGAAATTAATGATGCATCTCCAGATGAGCAGGTATTGGCTGCTTCTCATGATCTTATTCCTTGGTTTGCAGACTTTGCTAACAACTTGGCAAGTGATCTGGTTCCATCGCATTTGTCTTTTCACAAAAGGAAAAAGTTTATGCATGATCTAAAGAAGTTCTTTTGGGATGAGCCTTATTTGTTCCGTATTTGTGCTGATGGGATTATTCGTCGTTGTGTGCCCAAGGTTGAGTATACTAGAGGTATGTCATTCATCGCATGTTGGTGGGCATCATAGTGGTATTCGAACTGCACATAAAATCTTGCCGTCTGGGTATTATTGGCCTACCATCCACCAAGATGCTCATGATTTCGCCAAGTCTTGTGATCGTTGCCAAAGAAAAGGAGGAATTTCAAAGAGGCAAGAGCTACCTATGAATCCGATCTTGGTGATTGAGTTGTTTGATGTTTGGGGCATTGATTTTATGGGTCCATTTGTTAGTTCACATGGGATGAAGTGTATTCTTGTTGCGGTTGATTATGTGTCGAAATGGGTGGAAGCAATTGCGCTTTCAAACAATGAAGGTAAAAGTGTCACCGTTTTTCATGAAAAAGAATATCTTCTCCCGATTTGGTACACCTAGGGCAAATATCAGCGATGGAGGTTCCCACTTTTGTAAGAAGTTGTTCAAGGCCTTGTTATAGAAATATGGACTCCGTCACAATGTAGCCACTCCTTACCATCCGCAGTCTAGTGGGCAAGTTGAAGTGTCCAACAGAGAAATCAAGAAAATCCTTGCTAAGACTGTGAATGCTAATAGAACCGATTGCTCTAGGAGGCTTGATGATGCTCTATGGGCCTATCTCACCATATTCAAGACTCCCATAGGTATGTTCCCCTACCAACTTGTATATGGGAAGTCTTGCCATTTGTCGGTAGAGTTAGGGCATAATGCTATGTGGGCACTAAAAAAATTGAATTTGGATTGGGGCGTCGCATCGAGTCAGAGAGTAAGTGACATGAATGAGCTTGATGAGTTTTGCCTAAGAGCTTTTGAAAGTTCAGCATTGTACAAAGAGAAGATGAAGAAGCATCATGATCAAAATATCGAAAAGCGTGAATTTGTTGTGGGTGATCTGGTGCTTCTATTCAACTCTAGGTTGCGCTTGTTTCCTGGCAAGCTCAAGTCCAAGTGGACCGGGTCATTCATAGTCACTCAAGTGTTCCCACATGGAGTGGTCAAGCTCGAGAACAATGAGGGAACAAGGTTCAAGGTAACCGGGAAAAGGATCAAGGTCTACATGGGCAAAGAGGAGAATGTGCAAGAGGTGGTTGAGGCCTACTATCTTGATGAAGTCTGAGTAATCAAGAGGCCTGCATCGTGCCACGACGTTAAATCAAGCGCTGCTTGGGAGTCAACCCAAGATGTACCATCTAGCCAATTATAGGTTTTTCTTTTCGAGTTAGGAGCTTTCTTTGTTTAGTTGACTTTCTATAACTTTTAGATTGGTATTTTATTTTTGTTTTAGTGTTGGCTAGATATAGCATAGGATCCGTGTCTAGATAGTGTCCAAAAACTGTAAAAAGAAAGGCCTAACGGTTGCTACATGTGCAGGGATGAAAAGCAAAATCTGTAGAAAAAGGTTTGTTGCAAAGGTCTATGGACCCCATCCATGGTCTCCACGGTCACCACGGACCGTGAATGGTGTCTGTAGAACCCCAGGTAAGTCCTCGTAACTTTTTAAGTGTTGAGTGACCTACGGATCCCATCTACGGTTCGTAGGTCGACCCACGGCCCGTAGACAGAGTTCCATGGGTCCAAACCTAAGGTTCAGTCGACCCGACTCGAACCCCTTTTTAATAAAATTCTTCATTTTTAAAATTCATTCCCCACTTCCTCTATTCCCTCCTAACCGTTTCTAACCCCTCCAAATCCCCAAACTCCCTTATAAATTCCCCTTATCACTCCCATTTTCCATAATCATTTCCCCTCTCTCCCAAATTTCCATTCTTCATTCTCCCAAATCTGATCACTCCCATTCTCCCTTCCCAAGAACAGTTCAACGTCTGGGTTTGGTGTCACAAAGGTCTAAGGAGCTTTGGCATCACACAATCACCCACTTCTATTACTTGTAAGGTAAATGATTTCAACTTAACTCTGAATTTAGGTATTCCTTGTTCAATATATGAAGTCATGAAGTGGATCTTGACCTTGGGTTGTTTTTTTATGAAAATGCATGATATACTATAGTTAGAAACACCCTTGGGACAATAGAATGTGATTGTGTTGTCTTTGTAATGAAATAACTTTGGGTATATAGTCTAAATAGAAGTTTCGACTTAGGGTACCTAGTTTTGTATGCAATAAATGTTAAAGAATGAGTAATCGGAACCCTAGGGATGAGAAACTACCATAAATTGTGTTGATATGCATAATTAGACTTAGGTTGATTGTTTGAATGGTTAGAAAATGGTTTACATATGAAGCATGTCTGATACCTAGCATAGATCTGACCCACGAGACCCTGTTTACGGACCGTAGGTCAATCTAAGGACCGTAGATCAGGTCCGTGGGTCTAGTGCACATGAAGAGTTCACCAACTGTGGAACCACGGAGAAGGACCACGGTCCGTAGGTCAATGGACGGACCATTTGCACATCTGTGGTTCCCATCAGAGCCCAACCTTTTGGGACCTCTGACCTATGGAGGGGACCCACGGACCGTAGGTCATCCTATTGACCGTAGGTGGCCACTTAAGCTACTATTTGAAAAAAATTTTGTTTTTCATTTTGGTTCGTTCTTGGTTTCAAAAAAAATTTGAGTGTGTCATTGGTCTATTTTGGTACTAACTAAGCCTCCATAGGTACCATGGCTCCTAAGAAAACACGCCAAAATTTGATACGCTCAAATTACACCTCCCTAAAAAAGCATAAGCGATCGTTATCAAGTAAAGAACCCAACTTGTAGGTTGGGGTCGATCCCACGAGGAAAATGGTTTAGACTTCACTTTAACCAACAATTATATTCGTTTAGTCAAATTACTTCCAGA
>JAJOOF010011026.1:0-29047 GCA_029582545.1 Solanum lignicaule
TGCTTTTGGACGAGTGGGCAGGTCGTGTTTGGTTTGCGGTTTACTTAATTAAAGCGCGTTACATAAATAATGGTCACCGGATTCAATGTAAGATGTGGTCGGAATGGGGGCCCTATGGCCTCATTCAATTATTGTGAAAGTGAAGCCCATTTATCACAAATTACATGGCCCAATAATAATTTTTTGAGTATTCTCAACCCAACAACCAATTAAGAACTAAGTGCTTTTGGACGAGTGGGCAGGTCGTGTTTGGTTTGCGGTTTACTTAATTAAAGCGCGTTACATAAATAATGGTCACCGGATTCAATGTAAGATGTGGTCGGAATGGGGGCCCTATGGCCTCATTCAATTATTGTGAAAGTGAAGCCCATTTATCACAAATTACATGGCCCAATAATAATTTTTTGAGTATTCTCAACCCAACAACCAATTAAGAACTAAGTGCTTTTGGACGAGTGGGCAGGTCGTGTTTGGTTTGCGGTTTACTTAATTAAAGCGCGTTACATAAATAATGGTCACCGGATTCAATGTAAGATGTGGTCGGAATGGGGGCCCTATGGCCTCATTCAATTATTGTGAAAGTGAAGCCCATTTATCACAAATTACATGGCCCAATAATAATTTTTTGAGTATTCTCAACCCAACAACCAATTAAGAACTAAGCCATGATATAGAATACTAAGGAATAGTCTTAAAACAATGAAAAGGTTGAGTTTCCTAGAACCTGAAAGTCATAGTACCAAAACATCGATCTAACCGTCTAGGATAGGGGATACAACCCAAAACAAGAATAAAAATATAGGTCTAGAATGTTGGAGTCTGAATAATGGATTGAGAACATAAAGAGGAATCCATAGCATTCCGGAGGAAGTGACTCACCCTTGGAGTCAGATTTCAATGGTTTCACAATTGAGGCGCGAAACATCTGCCTGAAGATGTCTTGTACTCAATAAGGAGAGAGAAAGTGTAGTATCAACACAGAACAATGGTCTACTGGTAGAATCATCGGCTAGTTTCTAAATACGAAATATAGATAGGCAACCATAACTTAGTAAGCACATAATACACCATCACAACATAATATAACATAGTTTGTAATTTGTATGCATAGCAACATGAATTATCACAACACATCAAGTCAGTTTGGTTTTCTCTTGGAACCCACTCATACACACTAGTAATGTGTCGGCGTTGCACCTGATCCTAAGTTAGTGTACCGACGTGGTACCTGATCCCTAATTAGTGTAACGTGTGGTACTCGATACCAAGTTAGTGTACTAGTGTGGTACCCGATCCCAATCATCAATACACACAACACAATCACAAATCATAATGAATCATAATCACTCATGTACATTCATGTAGCACATTCACTATATGTGATTCTTAACATCTTACATTTCACATTATTCCTTTTTAACTTCTGTGATCATGTATCATGCATGCATTACTAACGATGCATTTAACAAGCACATAATATATATATATATATATATATATATATCAGGAAGTTCTAAAAAGAGCAGCCCAATTTCAAGTTAATCCTGAAGGTTTATCTGAACATACTCCACCAGGAAAAACAGACCTAATAGGAGTAAAACAAAATAATATAATAATTTTTACACTGTTAGAATTAAACAAAAAACTAGAAGATAAAATCGCAGAGATAAATAAAAAACTAGACATTTTATTAGAAAATAAAATCCCCAAAGAAAACACAAAACAGGATAACGATATACAAGCTCTAATCAAACAACTTAAGAATACAGAAATAACACGCCAAAAGGATAGACCAAAGATAACAAAAAAGGATAAGACATGGACATTTTTTCAAACAGGAATAGAAGTTCCCAAGAAAGACAAAGGGCCAGTTTCTCTCAAGATAGATTAGGAAACAATATGTTAGCTAGAATAATGAATTCATCCAGACCCAATAGTAGTCATCAATTAGATGAAATAATAGACGTAGACAAAGATATAGAAATTTTCCAACAAAATAGATTAAGACTACTAAATCCACAAGTACTGTACAATATAGGACTATTTTCTTCAACAACACAGTTATACAAACATTATAGAGAAGAACAATTGTGTGTATTAGAAAACGATAGTGAAAATATAAGTTTAATTAGCAAAGAATCTATGAAAGAAATACAAAAAAGACGAATGAATCTCATGCATATGGGATTGGTAGTAATAGGACTTAAGGGATTAACTAGGAAAAATCTAGTTACTAAAGTACTAATTACTCTATACGACAATAGATGGTCAGAATAAAAAAGATCCATAATAGGTTTAACAGAAGTAGATATGACCAACAATGGAGGAATTTTTTACTGCAGTCCAGACTTCATGATAAATTCAAATGAATTTGGTAAATATATAAAGATAAGAATTCAAACTAAAGGTTACGAAGAAATGAACTGCGAAAATAATCTGCCAATATGCATTGACTTCATTGGAAAATTAGCCACTAGTAGCAGTTCAAAATTTAAAATTAAAATAGACGATGCGGTAGGATTAATGGGAAATAAAGGAATAAAATTAATGAAACCTTTAAAAATAGACTCAGAAGAATATGCGGGTAGAGAATGGAATTTAGAAAAATTCTGTAAAAAGGAAGTTCTAAGACCAAATGATCACCTTACCTACACTAATAATAAAGGACAGACCTCAATTAGATTCACCGACTATAAATATACAGATAAAAAAGAAATAGATGACGATTTAGAAGACAACGAAACAACCATAAATATGGAAGGAATGAATATTCAAATCATAAAAGAAGACGACTATGAAGTAGATATATCAATAACTAGGGCCAGAGAAATACACGAATTAGATAAAACAACACTCTTTAAATGTAAAGGCTATAAGCTAGGAGGAATTAAATTTCCTATAGTAGAACAACACTTTAAAGAATGCACGCTTAGAACAGACAATTACGGGTATAGACAGGAAGAGGCACAAGAAGAGAGTGATGATGAGACAACACGTAGTCTAAAAGAATTTATGGAAACCGCTTCGACAAGTTCAAGTCCCTTCCAAAAGACAAATCCTGTACCACCAGTAGAATGTACTATAGGTAACTTACCACTACACCGTGTCTTTAGACAAGACCCGGCCACAGAACCAGAAATGGTTAGACCCATAGGAATAAGAATGCCAATAGAAGCTCCTATCAAACTCCAAGATGGAGGAGATAGAGGAAAAATACTAAATATAACAGTTCATGACCCTCAATTATGAAACTCAGTAATAGATGTATGGAAAGGAATAGTAGTAGCAGACTATATACATCATTATAGTGAAACAGATGCAGAAACTATGTATAGATACATGGAGACCTTTCTAGGAGAATCAATTAAAGGAGTATGGGAAGCATACAAAGTAGCTTACCCCCAAGAATTCCAAGAACTAGTAAACATGGGACCAAACACATATAATTTTACTAATAAAATACATAGCTTAATAACGGGAGAAGACCCAAATAGCGGATTGGTAGTATTGCAAAAGAATGCGCTAATAAATTAGAACAACTTAGCATAACTAATTGGAGCCATATAAAAAACTTCTTAAAAGACTACTTTTACTATTGTGCCATAAGTGGAAATGCATTTGATCAGAGTTTAGGAAAAAAGCTTTTCAATAAATTCCATGGAGCCTTAGGAAGAGAAATCGAAGAAAGATGGAATAAAAGAGAAGGCGTAATGTAAAATCCAATTGCAAACTGGTCCATAGGACATAAAATACAACATGTTATGAAAATACTACAGGAGAAATGTACGAATATACAAATACAAAAATAATTAAAACATAATGAGATTGGTTTTTGCAAGAATATATATACAACACAAAGTTATGATCAAAGTAAACCACAGAGAAAATACAGAAAAACATATCAAAATACCCAAGAATACAAACCTAGGAAAAAGTACTATCTAAGGAAATCAACGGCAAGAAAGCCTTACCTAAATAAAGATAGACATGTAAGAAAACATAATAATAATAGAATATACAAAAATAGACTATCTTGTTTTACATGCGGAAGTGAAGAACATCTAGCTAATACTTGTCCAGATAGAAATAACAGTAGAACACGAAATGCCCAGCTTATAAAAGACTTCCAAGAGACCCTGATAAATGTAGATGAATATATGTCAGATAACGAGAGTATATATTCGGTAATAAGCATAGATGCCGTAGAAGGAGGAAGACAAGATTCATCTGATTCAGAAGAAGAAACTTTAATAAACGAAATAGGATTAGAAAAGATAGACTTAAACATAAAAGATTATACCTTTTTAATATACAATGTGATCATCAATTTTGCAAAGGGAAAAGATTAGATAGTCAACGATGCTTTAATTGCACAGGATACCCAAGTAAAGACAGAAGAGCCAAATGCATGAATTGCTATATAGAGGGTTGCATTCGATGCATTGACAAAATATTCAATATTAAGATCATATATGAGACAATAATCACAAAAGAAAAAACATTAAAATTGTTAGGAGATAGAATAGATAATTTAGAAGAAAGAATGAGTAAACTAGAAAAAGAGAAAAATGTAGCAATAGGAAAAGGGAAAGGCCTCGAAGAAACCATGGAAGACACTAGCCAAATTGATCATAAAACATCAGAATCAGAAATAGAACTTCTAAATGAAAAAGAAGACTACAAGTCTTTTGAAGGATTAATCTGTAATGAAGACAAGAAAATTAATACCATAAAAATCTTAACAAGAATAAGGATTCAGGATTATGAGATAGAAACTCTCGCTGTAGTAGACTCAGGATGCACAAAGAGTATAATAAATAGATGCATCTTGCCTATAGAAGTAATAAAAGATTTCTTAGAACCACAAAGAGCCATGCAAATGGATGGATCTTCTAATTTATATAAGCATTACGTCAGTAATGCACAAATAAGTTTTTTAAACACATGTGCAGACTTTTATAAACCCACGTATAAGTTAGAAAAAATTTGGGTAAGAGATTTAAATACTCGAGTAGACTTTGTTTTAGGATTAGACTTCTTATTACATAACAATGGCAGTTGTCTCTTTACTAGAGCTGGAGTAATATTCTCTAAAAACACCACCCAGACTGCAATAACAATGGAATCAGTTCCAACAAAATCTAAATATCTCAAAAATACCAAAACAAATACCTCAAAATGCGATAAAGGAGAAGAATGCACTTGTGCTAAGATACATATTATAGAAGAGAAAGAAAGAATTGAAGAAATTGAATTATTAGAATTTAATCTTTCAGATACACAAGATATAGAAAAAAGTTATAATTTAATAGACATAAATACATAACTTTACAATTTCCAACAAGGTTTGCAGCATATAGGAGTAATAAAAAATTAGAAAGATCTAGAAGAAGTAATTTCCATTCTAGATAAGTTAGAAATAATTGGAGAAAGACCCCTGAAGCATTGGGAAGCCAATCATATAACTTGCAGACTTGATATCATTAACCTAGAATACACAGTCAAATAAGAGAGTTATTAAAATTAGGAGTGATTAAAAGATCAACTTCAAGACATAGGTCAACAACATTCATGGTAAGAAATCATAGCAAAATAGTGAGAGGAAAGGCTAGAATGGTGATAAATTATAAGAGACTTAATGACAATACCAGAATGGATGGCTATAAGCTACCAGATAAAACAGTACTAATAAATCGAATACAAGGAAGAATTTTTTTTAGCAAGTTTGATTGTAAATCTGGATATTGGCAAGTTAAAATGCATGAAGATAGCATAGAATGAACCGCTTTTACTTGCCCAAAGGGACATTTCGAATGGTTAGTAATGCCATTTGGACTAAAAACAACCCCTCCAATTTTCCAGAGAAACATGGATAATATTTTTAGAGAATATAAATTTTTTATTTTAGTATATGTAGATGATATTTTAGTATTTTGTAATACTATTAAAGAATATTTAGGACATTTACAAACAATATTTAAACTATTTGTAGACAACGGAATAATCATTAGCAAGAAAAAAATGGAGTTATGTAAAAGCCTCATAAAATTTTTAGGAGTAGAGATTGGAAATGAAAAAATAAAATTACAACCTCATATAGCCAAAAAGGTCCTAGACATGCCAGACAAACTAGACAATAGTAAAGAATTACAGAAGTTTTTAGGAATTTTAAATTATGCAAGAAATTTCATAAAGGACCTAGGAAAAGTAGCAGGACCTCTATACTAAAAAACAGGAGTGCATGAACAAAAAACTTTCAATACTGAAGACATAAAATTGGTACAAAAACTTAAACAAATGGTTAAAATCATACCAGACCTAGCTCTTTCATTAGAAACAGACTAGCCAATAGTAGAAATAGATGGAAGTCTAGAAGAATGGGGAGCAGTACTAAAAACAAAGAAAAATAAGTATGAAGACAAAAAGAATGAAAAAACCTGTGCTTACCAAAGCGGGAAATACAAAGAAAAAGGAAATATGAGTAGTATAGACGCAGAAATAGTAGCGGTAATCTACGGTCTAAATAGTTTTAAATTATACATTATCAATAAAAAAGAAATCCTAGTAAGAACTGATTGCGAGGCCATTGCAAAGTTTCATAAAAAAATAGATGGTAAAAGTAGTAGTAAAAGAAGATGGTTAAATTTTCTGGACGCCACTTCAATATATAATATTACTCTAGAACATATAAAAAGAAAGGATAACTCTTTAGCAGATCAACTTAGCAGGCTTATAAAAACTAACTATTTGTTTTTAGCATGAGTACAGGAAAAGACAAAGCAAGAGCTTCCAGCTCAAGCAGCACTACTACCCAAAAAGATAAAGACTTATAGCTGCAGACTCTGCTGAGAAACACTTTGTTCCAGCCTCAGACAAAATTTGACGAAGCTAGACTAAACACCCCAAGCATGTAGAGACTTTATTTTGGAAAACAAAATTTAATATTCTATCCACCATCTAATTTAAGTTTTCAAGTAAAACTAGAGACAAAGATTGATAGACCTCAACAATGTTTGATAGACAACCTGTGGATAGCTTATAATAAAATACCACGAGACAATAACTATTTCATTTCAGTACTAAATTCACTAAGCCATTATTTTACCAAGAAGAATGAGAAGAAAAAGTTCAAATTCTATGTGGTTGTTCAAGGAAGATTAGCAGGTATTTTCCAGACATGGACTAAGGTAATAGACTCGATATAAGACTTCCCCACTCCCCTCTTCAAAGGGTTTGATGATTTAAACGAAGCTTTAGACTATGCAAGAGAAACATTGGGGCCAAATTATTTCATAAGCCCTGCTTTAAGACAAACCACATATCCATTTATACAATACAACATCAAGAAAGACACAGACTAAATAATATTTTGTGATCATTGTTCTTCGATGACAGAAGGTTTTAGACGACAAAATCAAACCATTAACAAACTGGAACAAGAAAAAGAAAAAATGACCCAACATATCCAACTCTTACAAGAAAAAATAAAGATTTTACAGTTAGATTTCAACCAGACAATACCATTGCAAAGAACAGACAATCCTAAGGAACAAAGAGTTCTCCATCTTATTATAAAATGGATAAGACGGGTGTACATTCCCCAAAGAATGTAGAAAGAGCTACTGTATCGGCTAAAGGTACAGCTAGTCCCATTCAAATGGTAACGGGTAAAGACTTATCAAATCCGTTGATGGCTGACACTTTGCCAAAAAGTGTGAGAATTTTACCAGCCAGTTTCAATAAGGTAGCCACAACAGGAATGGAGACAAGCAAGAAGACTAAAGGTTTCCTATTAAAAAGAAAAAAAGATAAAAAGATTGAACGATTAATACAGAGTTCTCTCCACAAGTTACTAAGTGAAAAGACTAAAGAAGTTATACGAGAATACCTAAACCCAGAACCAGAGAAGATAGACTCTGACCCTAAAAATTCAGGAAGTGAGGGATACAATTCATCAATGGACCAATTTGCTCAAGATCCCAATGAAGACGATGATTCGGGAATGAGTTTCGATATTGAAGCATTACACAATTTGGACACCTAGGAGATACGTCAGCAATGACGCCCACAAGAAGACTACAAAAAAAGAGACGTAAGAAATGACATATTAATCCATTACTTTAAAGTAAAGAATAAAGAAGACTCCACTACCCAAAAACAGGACAATTATTTTGAAGAAAGTTTTCAAAGGCCATGTGACGATGGGGACCAAAGAGCATCCGACATGTGAAGAAAGATTATTCGAAATTTGAAATTCGATTTTGAAGTCCGAGTTTTTTCTTATAAATAAAAGACCGTTTGCAAGAAAAAAGGCAGAGCGAAAAGAGCAAAGAAGAACAAGCACAACATAATAGAGATAATAGTTTACAAGTTTTTTAAGCTTTATATATTTCTAGTTTTAAAAAAAAAGTGAGTGTTTGTGTACAAAGAGTGTGAGTATTGATTTTTTCAAGTAGCTGCAAGGTCACCCGGGGAATCCCGAAAGGAAAACCTCATTCCGACCATTATCATGTAAATAGTTATCAATTTTTCTAGATCTTAGTAAGTTTCACCCTATATTATGTATTGTTATGTACTGTTATTATGATATGATGTTTATTATTATGATGTTCATATGCTGTTTAAATTACTCTTAGTAAATGGTTAGTTCTTTACTCTCTTAGTAACCCCGATGGATTAACTTGTAAATACCTAGGGAAGTTAGAAGTCTGCGATGGTCAGGGAACCGAAGAACTGTGTATCCCGGGGTTTGGTTAAAGAAGAAGGTGCTAAGAACATGGGCTAAGGAAAAGAGATGAACAAAGTAAAGTAAAGAGAGATGAACATTAAAAAAAAAAAGTAATTTTGGGAGAAATTACCTAGATTTAGTAACAGAAACTACCAAAATAGATAAAGGAACCGGATGAGGGAGTACTGAGTAGGATTTTACATCTTAATCTACAAATGCGTCTATCCCAACCAACTATTTTAAAATATTTTTAGTATTTTAAAACATTTTATTTAAACCACTTTATTTTGGTATCTAATGATTTGTTATGTTTATGTTGTAGGTTTTCTACAGTTTCTATAGACTTTAGTATTTTATCGTCTCTCACATGAATGTGTTCTGCCAAATTTATTACTAGGTCTGTAATAGTATTTAAGTGATGGTGATCGCGATGTAAGATATGGTCTCCTTCTGTAAAGTTACACTTGATTACTAATCCAAATTTTAGTCTTCGATATTTCTTTTCTGAGATGTGATCATTGTTCTTCGATAACAGAAGGTTTTAGACGACAAAATCAAACCATTAACAGACTGGAACAAGAAAAAGAAAAAATGACCCAACATATCCAACTCTTACAAGAAAGAATAAAGATTTTACTATTAGATTTCAACCAGACAATACCATTACAAAGAACAAACAATCCTAAGGAACAAAAGAGTTCTCCATCTCATTATAAAATGGATAAGACGGGAGTACATTCCCCAAAGAATGTAGAAAGAGCTACTGTATCGGCTAAAGGTACAACTAGTCCCGTTCAAACGGTAACGGGTAAAGACTTATCAAATCCGTTGATGGCTGACATTTTGCCAAAAAGTGTGAGAATTTTACTAGCTAGTTTCAATAAGGTAGCCACAACAGGAATGGAGACAAGCAAGAAGACTAAAGGTTTCCTATTAAAAAGAAAAAAAAGATAAAAAGATTAATACAGAGTTCTCTCCACAAGTTACTAAGCGAAAAAACTAAAGAAGTTATACGAGAATACCCAAACCCAAAACCAGAGAAGATAGACTCTGACCCTGAACTAGAAACGGTAGATTCTGACCCTGAAAATTCAGGAAGTGAGGGATACAATTCATCAATGGACCAATTTGCTCAAGATCCCAATGAAGACGATGATTCGGGAATGAGTTTCGATATTGAAGCATTACACAATTTGGACACCTAGGAGATACGTCAGCAATGACGCCCACAAGAAGACTACAAAAAAAGGAGACGTAAGCAATGACGTATTAAGCCATTACTTTAAAGTAAAGAATAAAGAAGACTCCACTACCCAAAATCAGGACAATTATTTTGAAGAAAGTTTTCAAAGGCCATGTGACGATGGGGACCAAAGAGCACCCAACATCTGAAGAAAGCTTATTCGAATTTGAAATCCGATTTTGAAGTCTGAGTTTTTTCTTATAAATACATGACCATTTGCAAGAAAAAAGGCAGAGCGAAGAGAGCAAAGAAGAACAAGCACAACATAATAGAGAGAATAGTTTACAAGTTTTTTAAGCTTTATATATTTCCAGTTTAAAAAAAAAGTGAGTGTTTGTGTACAAAGAGTGTGAGTATTTATTTTTTCAAGTAGCTGCAAGGTCACCCAGGGACTCTCGAAAGGGAAACGTCATTCCGACCATTATCATGTAAGTAGTTATCAGTTTTGATCTTAGTAAGTTTCTCCCTATATTATGTATTGTTATGTACTGTTATTATGATATGATATTTATTATTATGATGTTCATATACTGTTTGAATTACTCTTAGTAAATGGTTAGTTCCTTACCCTCTTAGTAACCCCGATGGATTAACTTGTAAATACCTAGGGAAGTTGGAAGTCCGCCATGGTCAGGGAATCAAAGGACTGTGTATCCCGGCGTTTGGTTAAAGAAGAAGGTGCTAAGAACAAGAGCTAAGGAAAAGAGATGAACAAAGTAAGGTCAAGAGAGATGAACATTAAAAAAATTTGGGAGAAATTACCTAGATATAGTAACTCGAATCAAGCCCCCAATACTCTAGAAAACTGAAGCTTCCCCTTTGTGATGAATTTTGGCTTGTTCTTGGTCTAAACCATAATAAAACCAAATAATCAATAAAAGATGGTCTAACAATATCTGGTTATCACTTGATCTTAACTGCAGGTCATTCTCATGATCATTCTACCCATCAAGGGCTCTTTTCACCATTAACTTCACTTTAAAACCTTCCCCCCAAGATCAACAACCTAGATTATAAAGATTAAGAATCAAATTACAAGTTGGGGAAGCAATTAACTTACCTTAATCGAAGAATTGGGTGGAAAATTTAAGGAAATTGCCCTAAATTGGCCTTCTAAGTTCTAAGAACGAAGTTGTAGAAAATAAGAGGTTTTTGAGACTTTTCTGCACAAAACCTCGACTAACCATGCTATAGCAGCCCAACTCGCTATAGCGGTGTTGCCATAGCGATCCACCCGCTATAGTGGGAATTAATTCATCCCACTATAATAGTGTGACATCCGCTATAGCTGGTTTCATGGAGGCAGAACTTCATATATCCTCACCCAAACCCCCATTTCGCAACACTCCTTCGAATCTGAACATTCTAAACCAACCCCTTCACGACAAAATCCAACACCAGAAGTTCTACTCATCCAATTTCGATTCCGAAAGGCCTTATGGATTCCTTAATGTCTTGTCTACTAGAAAACACAAACCAAGCCTAGACAAATCACCGTGCCTATTCCCTAATGGCCCTAGACCTTATATTTCTCAGATTTCATCTGAGATTGGCTTAACCTAAAAATTTTAGATCACCAATCGGATAGTTTTTTGGCTCAATTTTTTCCACCATTGGCCTAATCTTAGGATCGGGATGGGTCGTTACAATAGATATCAATTTATCCATCGCTCGTCCCCAAGTGATCAAATAGGAAAAACTGGGCTAAATTAGAAAATAGGGTAGTACTTGAATCCTCGAACAAGTGAGGGTACTTTTATCACATGTCCCTCTCGGTCTCCCAGGTAGCCTCCTCAATCGGAAGATGTTTGCACTAGACCTTCACTGATTTGATCTCATTTGTCCTCAACTTCCAAACATCCTGATCAAGAATCGTCACCAAATCGTCCTCATATTGAAAATCCTTATTGTTGCGTCTAAATCGCACACGCAAGTGCACGTGGTTGTTCAAGTATTAAAGTGGCTCTTATAAAGAGCCGGGTATTGTACCCACATGGACTTATGCTTAGAATCACACAATTTCTCTAACTTTAACCTAATCACAAGTATTTCCAAGAGTTCAAAAGTGATTTAGTTTCTAATTCTAGAGTTGTAACAAAATGTAATAAAAACAATTCAATTCCAAGGGTTTAAAAACAATGATTGGGTAAAGTCCAAGGCAACAACTTCTATTAGGATTCATGCAATCAATATCATTCATATGGGTATTTATCAACTATCGAATCAAGGAATCACAGGGTTAAATGTATGATCATGGTCTCCCGACCTTTAATCGCCTACGATAAATAACACCCTAACTACATCGTTGAGCGGGGATAGGATGGATTAGGTACCGAGCATTACGATTTCTTCCTGTACAGTGACCCAAGCATGGTTTCTATGTGTATCCCTATCCTAGATATATATTAACCCTAGTTATTTAGAATTAATCATGCTCCTTATGTCCCACGTTCTATCCTTTTATTCCTCTCCCGAGTTCAATTTGGACAATGTATTTATTTCAATGGTGATCAGTCACGAAATACGAAAAGCAAGAACATAAGAAAGATTCATATGATAATTGACATTAACCCAATGAAAACTTAATAGATTACAATCATCTTGTAGCCACAGCCCTAGAACTAGGGTATTTAGCTACTCATAATCCAAGATACGATCAAGCAATGTTCAATAAACATAAAGAGATCGAAAGGAAAAGAGTTTAGAAATGAACCCTAAAAATGGTGAAAATGTTCTCCCAAGTCGTCGTTCTTCAAAACCCAGAAAAAGAATAATTAATAAAATAAAAAAAATAACCTATTTATACTAAAAGTCGAAATGGCCAAAACTGGGACTCAGAGGCGCGTCGCGGAGGCACCCTCTTATTTCATTCTGAGCCAATTTCCTCTTCTCTGCGACGCGGGCACTCCACATAGTGTTCTGCCTCAAAGTCCTTTCTCACTAATTAAAATGTAAACCCTCTCTACGACGCGGATTCACCTTTATAATTCAATTTGTGAGAAAATGCACTCCTCCGCGACACGTCTGCTACATGGAGGACTCTGCCTCAATTCGACTTTTCACGAACAGAACTAACATTCCTCTCCGCGACGTGGAGAGGATATGGAGATGCCTTGAATGGTATTTTTTCACTCTTCTTCCTTGCTTCTTTTTGACTTGGCTCTCTTGTGTTCCCCATTGCCCATTTTCGTGCTCGTTTCTCCAATTAAGCTCACCTATACAACTAATCATGTTGGTTAGCTCATAAACAAACAAAAGACTCGATAAGACTATAAACAAGCACATATTAAATTGAAACTTAGCTTAAATATGGGCATTATTAGATTTCTAGGCATATAAATATGCCTAAGATCACTACCCCACACGTATAGCTTTGTTCGTCCTCGAACAACTTACTAACTACTCCTAGACCTAGACTCACTACTATGGTGTTTGTGTATCCGCTACTATCTTCCAAGGATCTGTAAGTAGTTAACACAGACATGATTTCATTCAAAGTATGCATGACTTAACAACTTTTAGGCAACCAATGCATTCAACCAACATGTGCACCATTACATATCACCTATCCTTCATACAACAAGTGCCCCTTACTCCTAAGAATAGTCCACACACTCAGCTCCACAAATTGAATATACTTTAAGGACTTTGTAAACAAGGTACGCTCTTACTCAACAACAATGTCAAATATGTATGCACTGAGAACCATAAGCTTGCCCATTATGTACATCTCTACTAATAAAAGTGTGTTATGCTCAAAATCAAATAGGACTTGTTTTGGTTGTAATGTAGGCTTAAGGTAAAGGAGGATTCGTTTAATAAAATTAGTGACTCATCCTCCTAATGCACCATATTCAACTTTCTTCTTACATTCACAACTTTTCTTTCCGTCGTCCCCCTCTTTCTTCATAGGTGTATACTTGGGTTACCTAAAGTTTCCTTTTATTTCTTACTATCCCCTTTATATTTTTTTCTTGACACTCAACAATAGCCACCCTTGACTTAGAGAGTTCTCTCGAGTTAAGGTGCACAATGCCCTTGTAGGGGCTAGTGCCATCATTAAGGTAATCACTAAGTTAGGCACCTTCAACTTAGGTTTCCCTTAGTCGAAGTGCACAATGTCCTAAGGACCAGGGCCAATCTCAGATTCACACTCATGGGGTATTATTTTACCTCCTTGTTTTACTCTTCCCCAACAAACTAAACATTTCCACCATTTTACTTTTTTCGTTGTTTTTTACTTTTCCTCCTAACATAGTGCATTAGGGATTTGGATCAAAGCTAACTGTATCAATAAAAAGGGATTTGGCTTCATTATGTGGGTTAGAACAAAATCAAGGCTAAAAAGGCTTAATTGGGCTATACTAGGGATATTCTTTCTGAACAAGCTAAAATTTTAGACAATTCAAAGAAGGCCTATTATCATCTTCTAAACACAATAACACTTGTATTTCACTTCAATAACAACTCGGGCAAGTTCTAAACTCAAATGCGGTCATGCATATAAAAAAAACTCATCGCTCATGGCACAAGTTATATTCAGAATGGATCAATCACAGTTACACAATCAAATCATGCACAAGGTTCAAATTAAGCTTAAGTTGCATCATTCAAATCATATACAAGAATTCAATTGCATTCATACATCAATGTCAAACATGCTTTTCATACATATTCCTTTTAGAATTTCAGCTTTAGCACAACCCAACCTAAGACTCAATGACGAAATTGGCCTTAAGACGGCCGTTATCCATCTATCATTGGGCAACGTGACTCAGTTATGACTACTGACTCATTCCTACCAAGAAACAAATCTTTTTGTATTTTGTATGGTTCAAAGGAACTATCCTTGGCCAAAGAACAGAAAACAACATCCAAGGAACCCAAAATAAAACAAACCAAAGATAAAACAGACTCTAACAATGTTCAACAATAAAAATATATATATATATATACAGACCAGATATGTTTTTCACCCCTCACCCCACACTTATACAATAGCACTGTCCCCAGTGCTGTACAAAATTTCAGAATAGTTCAAGAAGTAAGGTGAAAACACTCCCTGATCAGTCCTCCATCGTATCACCCCCTACGGCCTCACCACCGGCCTGATCTGGGTCAACCTCCTCATCCGAGTCGGACTCCACATCTGAGCTAGGGCGCACGTTCTCCTCATCGGTTGGAATATCATTATCGACCGGATCACGAAACTCAGGACCAATGCCAAGTAGTGCCTTAGCATGGTCATTCAGAGGGTAGCACCTCGCAACCTCACCCAACTTCATGATAGTAGAAGCGTGGCAGCCATTCGGATGGCACATCATCTCTAAGCCATACATCCTGGCCATAATTAACTCATCGCGTCGATGTCGCTTATCAGTGGTGAGAGTTGGGCCAAACTCAGTGTTAGGCCCCTTTGTCTGAGTAATGTCCACCGGCGTTGGATATAGGGGTGCCATGTAGTCTACATTTTCCTTAGGGACACCTACAGCACGACACATCTGTGTAATCAAACCACCAAAAACATACATGTGCCCTTTGTGAACCCGGGCCTTAGGCATAGCAGATTCTGATGTTTAGCTCCGTACCAGTCATCAAGACATATACCAAGCACACCATGTCACGAGTAATGTTGGTGCAGTGGAGCCCCGGTATCAGACAGTTCATTACAACTTTCAACCAAACGTGCATATCCCGAATCATGTGAGCGTAGGGACGGGATTGGTGATATCTCTTCCCGCTATGCTTAGTCCATTGTGCCATGGATTGTGGAACGCACAACGTGTGTCAAATAGCCTGGTATGGATGGCGTATGATCAACCCTGTCAGCACAAGTGGGTCCGAGTCATGTGGTGTACCTAGTATGTCATTTATACCTGTGGGAGTGATGGGTACATTCCTACCTCGCACCGTCACATAGTGGGATCTGACCTCGGGCGCCCAGTTGGCGTTAAACTCTCGAACCATGTGCAAGCTGCACTCTGCCGGGTCAGCGAAGATAAACTCCATCCCTAGCGCCCTAATCCTCCTCAGGATCTGTGGGAATTCACGTGCCAGACTGTCCCTATCAATACAAACGTCAGAAACATTTGACGCCTCAATGTGCTTTTTGTACCATGCTTTGCCTTCCTTGGTGACCGTTTTTACCCCAAACCGCCTAGTTTGGCCCTTGGGCACAACAGGTGCGGGTGGGACATTGCCACTCCAGACGCGTTTCCTGTGGCTTGACGTGGGCACTTCCTTGCCGGGTCTTTGTGAACTTGACATGATTACCTGCAAAATATAGCAAAGTTCATCCCAAATCTTTACATAACAATGATAAAAATGGTGTGCGCACACCACCCCACACTTAGTTCAAAGTAATCAGAAGCCTACGTACTCAGACTTCCCATTGGCTTCTACACATACTCAATTAGCGCTGGCACACTTGAGCAATGACAAAGACGTTCTACTCAGACTTCGAATTTACCCTAGCATTAGGAATAATCACTTCAGGCAACCACACTACCAACTATTCGCATGCTAACTCCTGCCCCTGTAAACATATATCATACAATCTAAGTCCAGCAGCCAACACACATGACCAACCAAACATAATGAAGTCATCTGAAATGTGAGTCAAATAAATAAAATCACTCCTTATGAACTCAACCACACATAGTATCAATCAAGCTAACCCACGTGAGTTCCACCCCGACTTTGGTCACAAAACTATTTGATACCCACAAGCAAACAAGAATAGGGTAGTTCTACTCAAGAATTCGAACTATCCTCTAAATGATGCATAATTTCACCATTGTGAACCAGCATACTACTCCACTTTTCTCCTAGGCAGATTCATGACCTCCCAAAGCACCCACATGCAAGCAAATTATTAGTGTGCATAAACACATCATAGCCCAGCTCAACCCACAAAGAATTAACCACTTACAATCTACTCAAGAATTCGAAAATAACCACCAAAATTTGACAAGCATTCTCTAACATGCATAACCCGCATTCCAACATGTGCAACAAGTTACCCATCATCATGACAAAACCCACAACATCATTCTATCAATTTCGCAAACTTACCCACAACCCACATTTAAGTAACAAGAAGTGCATCTACTCAGACTTCGAAACACCTCTAAGCCAATCATGAAAACACACGGATTCAGCCAAACACAAATCGCTCACAACTCATAAACATTACTACACATTCGTCATATTAAGCAACACTAAACTAATGCCAAAGAAAAGAATTCACAGACCTGGAGTGATGAACTTTGGGGGAATCAGCAAGAAAGAAGAGCAACTTGACTCCGCGTTACGGAAGGGCCTTAGAGAAATCGCGTGGGAGAAAAGGGGAGAAAAATTGGGTAATTGGGAATAAATTAGGGTTAGGGGACGGGAATTTGGCGGTTAAGTGGTGGGTTGAGTCGCGTTATATTAATTAGAAACGGGTCGAACCCGTTCATTTAAAAAAATAGGAATTGCATACCTGGGGTGCGACGCGGGAACGGCACGGAGTCGTCTGGATATTTAATTCCATCCGAAGTCACTATTTATCCCTTGCTGCGCTACGTGGGGCGAGCACGGAGTAGCTTATTTTACGACGTAAACACTAAGTCCCGTCGAAATCAAACTTAAGGGGGGCCCTCCGCGACGCGCCAGCTGCATGAAGCATTCTGCCTCAATTCGGACCAAGCGAGATAGAATTTTGCCCTACCTCCGCGATGCGGATCCATCACGGAACTTTATTATTTTTTTTGACGTAGACATAACTTACCGTCGAATCTAAAAATTGGGCCCTCCACCGCAACGCGCAAGCTACACATAGCGTTCTGCCTCAAAGTGATGAACGCAGGCAAAATATAAACATGTCCCCGCGATGCGGCTCCTTCATGGAGTTGCCTTGGACCACAATTTCTGATTCCTGCAAATTTTAGGCTCGAAACTTGTTAGTCAAAACACAATGGGTTGCCTTCCATCCAGCGCCTTAGTTTTGGTTGGGCACGACTCATATTTTTTTTGAATTCTTATGAATTGAAATAACAAGCCAAAATAAAGAAATCCTAACTATTACAAGGGTTCATGGGTTTCCTCCCGTGTAAAACCTGATTTAACATCGCGGCACGACTCATCTCATGGCTCATTCGTCATGCAATGTGAGCACTTCAAGCTCACGATCCACATAATTTCCCAAATAGTGCTTGACCCTTTGACCATTCACAAGAAAAGTAGAGCTCTTATCCTTGTTCCTTAGCTCCACAACACCATGTTGAGTCATCCTCACCACTTCAAATGGACCACTCCACTTAGACCGAAGCTTTACGGGGAACAACTTCAATCTTGAGTTAAACAACAACACTAGTTGACTAGGATCAAAGGTGCGTGACACAATATGCTTGTCATGCCACCTCTTGGTCTTCTCTTTGTACAACTTAGCATTTTCATATGCGTGAAGCCTAAACTCTTATAACTCGTGTAGCTATGTTATTCTCTTCCTACCGGCTAATTCAACATTCAAATTTAGCTTTTTGATCGCCCAATATGCCTTATGCTCCAATTCAGCTGGTAGGTGACAAGCTTTTCCAAATACCATTTGATAAGGAGAAGTCCCTATCGGTGTCTTGTATGCAGTCCGGTATGCCCACAATGCATCATCTAGCTTGTCAACCCAATCTTTTCTTTGGGAATTCACCGTCTTCTGGAGAATCTGCTTGACTTGTTTATTAGACACTTACACCTGTCCACTAGTTTGGGGATGATATGTTGTAGCCACCTTGTGTCTCACCCCATATTTGGCTAACAAATTTCGCACTGAACTATTAATAAAGTGCGTACCTCCATCATTGATCATAGCCCTTGGAGTTCCAAACCTGGTGAGGATATGCTTTCAGATGAATTTCACGACCACCTTTGAATTGTTGGATGGCAATGTAACAACCTCCACCCACTTAGACACGTAGTCCACTGTGACTAGAATGTATTGATTACCACATGACGATGGGAATGGTTCCATAAAGTCTATCCCCCAGACGTCAATGATTTCCACCTCCAGTATATTGCTCATAACATCTCATGCCTTCTTGAAATGGTGCCCATCCTCTGACACTGATCACAACCCTTCACAGACATAGTAACATCTTTAGAAAGAGTAGGCAAAAAGAAGCCAGATTGTAATACCTTATGTACAGTTTGTTCGCCCCCATGATGTCCACCATATGGTGAAGAGTGATAACTCTCCAACACTTGTGTCGCCTCTTGTTCAGCTATACACCTTCGCATCATCTGATCAGGTCCCTGCTTGAATAAGAATGGCTCATCCCATATATAGAAGCATGCATCATATTTTAGCCTCTGTTTTTTATGCGATGATGCCTCAGGTGGAAATAAGCCACTCACCAGAAAATTCACAATATCAGCATACCAAGGCAGTTGAGCAAGGTCCAAAGCAAGCAATTGCTCATCAAGAAACTCTTCACGAATCTTCCCCTCATTTTTCACATGAGATGAATCCTCCAGTATGGACAAATGATTAGCTATCTGGTTCTCAGTTCCCTTCATGTCCCTTATCTCTAGATCAAACTCTTATTGTAGCAGAATCCACCTAATCAGCCTCGGCTTGGCATCTTTTTTGTTAAACAAATATCAAATTTCCGTATGATCAGTGTAGACTATAACTTTGGTTTCCTCCAAGTATGATCTCAACTTATCAAATGTGAACACTAATGCCAGCATCTCTTTTTCAGTCACAATATAATTTGATTGGGCTGCATCAAGTGTCTTGCTCGCATAGTAAATGGAATGGAACATCTTATCTTTTCGCTGCCCTAGCACTGCCCCAACCGCTATGTCACTAGCATCACACATAAGCTCAAATGGAAGCTCCCAATTTGGAGCAATGAGAATAGGAGTTTTTATCAACTTCTTCTTCAGTAACTCAAATGCCTGCAAACACTTTTCATCAAAAACAAACTTCATCTCTTTCTCTAACAGGCTGCACATAGGTCTTGCAGTCTTAGAGAAGTCCTTGATAAACCTCCTATAGAACCCAACATCTCCCAGGAAACGTCTAACTCCTTTTACTATGATGGGAGGTGGCAACTTCTCAATAACTTCCACTTTAGCTTTGTCAACTTCCAGCCCACTTTTGGAGATCTTGTGCCCCAACACTATTCCCTCTCGAACTAGAAAGTGACACTTCTCCCAGTTTAGTACCATATTTATTTCTTCACACCTGGCAAGAAATCTGTCAAGATTAGTCAAACAAAGTTCAAAAGACTCACCAAACACCGAAAAGTCATCCATGAACACTTCAACAAAATCTTCCACCATATCATGGAAGATTGCCATCATACATCTCTAAAATATGGCTGGGGCATTACACGAGCTGAATGGCATGCGCTTAAATGCATACGTTCCATACGGGCAAGTGAATGTAGTCTTCTCTTGATCCTCTGGTGAAATGACGATCTGATTGTACCCTGAATAACCATCAAGGAAATAGTAGTATTCCTGGACAGCCAACCTATCCAACATTTAATCAATGAAAGGTACCGGATAATGGTCATTTCTGGTGGCATCATTCAACTTTCTGTAGTCCATACAGATCCGCCACCCAGTCACTAGTCACTGTCCTAGTGGGGATTAACTCATTCTTCTCATTAGTCACCACCGTCATTCCACCCTTCTTGGGAACACACTGTACTGGACTTACCCATTTACTGTCTGATATTGGGTACACAATCCCTGCATCCAACCACTTGATCACCATTTTTCTTACCACATCCTTTATCAATGGGTTTAGTCTCTGCTGATGATGTGCACTTGGCTTATACCCTTCATCCATATTTATTTTATGCATGCAGAACGCGGGACTTATCCTATGGATGTCGGATATTTGCCAACCCAGAGCTGTTTTCCTCTTCTTTAGGATAATTAATGTTGCTTCCACCTATGTATCAGACAATGCTGCGGACCAAATAACCGATAAAGTTTTATCTTCACCCAAAAATGCATACCTGAGGTGAGCTGGCAATGCTTTTAATTCCAGCTGAGGTGCTTCTTCAATAGAGGGCTTAGGTGGAGGACCCAACACCCTGTTGAAAGGCTTCCATCGATATCCAGATGTACCTACAAGAGCCACATCAAGAAATTGCACCATTTCATGTGCCTCAGCATCCCCATAAATATCATCCTCTACTAACACTCGCTCTAAGAGGTCCTTAGATGCAATATAGCAAGCCTCTGCCTCAAGATCTATCACAGTTATGGCAGACAACTCCTCATACATAGATGGCAGCTTTAATCCTTTATACACGTCGAACACCTCCACTTTATCATGTGCTCGCATAGTCAGTTGCCCAACTGCTACATCTATCATGGCCCGCCCAGTAGCTAAGAACGGTCTTCCTAAGATGAACGGGACAGTAACACCCCGTAACTGAAACAGACCAAAAATACAGATTTTGAGAAGTTGTAGGTGCAACCCATGGTTGCCATCCATAGATCGTAGGTCAGACCATGGCCCGTGTTGGTGGTCCACGGTTCACCACTGCAACTGCTCCCTAACCCAGCTTAGAAAATCGGCTAAGTCTTGACCCACGAACAGACCCATGGTTCATAGGTCAGACCACGGTCCGTGGTCTGTGTTCGTGGATCAAGACTTCTTTACCCAGCCTCTGACACTAACTAGGTTGACCAGCACGGACCGTCGTTTGATCCACGGTCCGTAGGTCTGACCGTAAGTGAGGGTCAGCCGCCAGTTAGATGAAAATTGTTGGTTGGGTCAACTTCATATGGCCATAACTCTTAGCACAAAAGGAATTATGTGTCCCATGACCAATGATATGATAGATAATTGGATCCTCTTTCCAACGCCACCGAGTTTACTAAAATCTGACCTTCTAGTAAAAAGTTATTCTTGTTTTAGTGAAACCCTGTCAGGCAGAGTTGATCGACGACCCCAATCTACGGACCATAGATTGAACTACAGTCCGTAGGTCCAATCCGTCGGTCACTCTGATAGCAGTTAAGTTATAGGTCTTTTGGTCTTTTCCTATTTTGTTGGACCTCTAAAATACGTCGTTTAGACCCTAAATCATGAGGTTTTAGTCAGTTTAAGCCTAGAAACATAACTAGAACTTATCTAAGTCAACTCATTAATCAAAACTTAGAAAAATTAGAGTGTAAGAGGAGAAAAGAGGTCAAGAACTCTAGTTCAAGGACGCAGCAAGTTTCCTTCAGTTCCAGCCTCGAAATCGAAAGATTTCTCCGTGGAATTCGTCACCAGGTATGTGGGATTTCACTAGTGGGTTCCTTTTGCCCATTAGGTCTCTAGAATTCAGTCAGATTCTTGATTCCATGATTATGAACAGACCTAAGGTTTCTAGAATTTCAACAGATCATCATGAATTAGTTATTTAAATGTTCCAAATCAGATTATCACGTTATTACTCAGTTTATTGCATGAATTTTAGAATCCTAGCTATGTATTTCTTTAGTTCTTGAATTACACATGCTAGGTCAGATATCTCAGTTATTCATTTATACCTGCCTCAGTTATTAATGCATAATTATCAGATTAATTGTCGCATTCTCAGTTTGCATGTTCAGTTTTGAGCTATCCAGTATTTACAGAAATTCAGTCATAACCAATTAACCACTTAATTCATTGGGAGTAGCATAATACCGAGTTGGACTAGGGTTCAACGTACCCATATAGTCCAAGAACTACGAGTAAGTCCCCTCTATGGGCAACATTAGTTTATTGATCATGCCAGTCATGCCTCTATACCTTTGGCCGGGTATATTGGGTCCTCTCGATGGGGCGTATACATCGGAATCCACATTTAGCTCATGTGGTTTTATTATCGGTCATTAGTAGCTCCCACAGTTCACTCAGATTCTATTGCATTGACCTCATTTACAATACAATCAGTATTCAGTTTCAGCATGTTATAAATTTGTTCATTGCATTTAGTTAACTTAGTATTCAACATCTATATCATGTTCAGATTATATCATTGCTTTATTGCTTTGTTCAGTTATATGTTATTTTAGCTTTACTCTATCCTACATGCTCAATACCTTTCAAGTACTGACGCATACGTGCGCTACATCTTCTCGTGATGTAGGTTCAGGTTCTCAGCATCTAGATCACGCTTAGGTCGGTTCCCGATCTTCAGTTCAGCAGCATCAGTGGTGAGTCCTTATTCTTCGAGGACTAGTGACATGTTTATCTTTATCGCTTTTAGTCTTTAGTTTCAGTTTTGCTAGACCTAGTTGGGGCATGTCCCAATATTTCTAGTCAGTTTAGAGGCTTATTTCAGACATAATTATATTCAACTTAGTATTGAGTTAATATCTTATTTGTATTAAACTCATCAGTTATCATTTATATCAGTTATAGTATATAGGTATTCCCCATCTTTTCATTTTTATTTATGATTTAGCTTCTGCATCAGTTAATTATCTTCAGTATGCTCATGATCATGCCATCAGGGTTAGCTTGGGATCACTTGTGGTCCTAGGTCCCGTGTCCACGTCTCAGGGGTAGCTCGGGGAGTGACAGGGACTTCATGATCTAGCTTAAAATTCAGCACAACAAAATCTATTTAGGACTACCCAACCCCAGCTGTTTGTACAAAAAAGTCGGCATCAAATTTATACTAGCTCCTAGATTACACAAACCTCGCACATGAATGCTTTGCCCTATGGTGATCTAAACCTTAAAGCTACCCAGATTTCTCAGTTTAGTGGGCAACGTATTTTTTATTCTGGAGCTGCACTCTTCAGTAAGTGTAACAGTCTCACATTCTGTCAGCCTCCTTTTATTCGCCACAATCTCCTTCACATATTTCGTATACCTGGGTATACCCTGCAAAACATCTAACAATGGCAAGTTAATGTGAACTTATTTCAAAAGAGAGAGAAACTTACCAAAACATTCATCCTCCTTCTAGTTCTTGTACTTTTGAGGGATTGGAGGAGGTGGTTTCACTATTGGTTGCACTCTTTCTTCTTGTGCAACAACTTCGCCTTCCTTGGGTTCACTCTCTTTACTCACCACATCAATGTTTCTTTTCTTAGGAGCTAACTCCTCCAATTATAAACCACTGCGTCTACCGCGTTTACCTGCTTAGGATTTGGATCAGTATTTGCTGGCAAACCTCCTTGTGGTCGTGAGTTTTGAGCACTAGAAAACTGCCCAAATTGCTTCTCCGGATTCTGTGTAGCCAACTGGTTATTTCTCATATCAGCAACTAACTGGGCTTGATCAGCCATAATCTTTTTCAGCATCTCTTCCATGCTCATGCTACCAGATTGCTTATTCGGCTGCTCCCATTGGGCCTGTGGTTGGTACCCTTGTGCATTTCCTTGGGGTCTATACCGATTCTAGCCTTGACCCTGATTTTTATTTCCACCCCAAGAAAAGTTTGGGTGGTTGCGCCAACTTGGGTTATAAGAGTTCCCATAATTCTGTTTTCCTCCTCCTCGTTGTGCATGTCCTACAAAATTAACAAATTCCAGGTTTGCACCACATACCTTTGTGCTATGGTCACCACCTCCGTAGATCTCACACCAAGATGATGGTTGTTGAACTGCATTTACCTACACAGGCTGTTGTCCCAATGCTAGGTTGCTGAAGTGGGCGGTCATCATATTCTGCATAGCAGCAATCAGTGCAGTTAAGGCAGTCACAACATCTACCTCTAGCATACTTGCTGTTTTCTGAATCACTGGTTTCACCCCTTCTCCGTTCCATTCGGGGTTTCCTTGCGAGATCTTGTTCAGCAAGGTGAATTGTTCAGCATATGTCTTCTTCAAAGCCTGACCACCTGCAGCTGAATCAAGTAGAATTTTGGTGTTAGGCTCCAATTCTTCAATGAAGGTATGGGCCAACACCTCATTAGATTGATGATGATGTGGGAAGCTCATCAACATCGATTTAAACCTATCCCAAGCTTGGTATAAGTTCTCTCCCCCCCTTTTTATCTAAAACTTAAGATGTCACTCCTCAACTTAGGTGTTTTCCTAGATGGAAAAAATCTAATGAGGAACTTTTGTGCTAGATCATTCTAGGAGGTTATAGAGTTAGCGGGCTCAGAGTTCAACCATATTTATGCTTCCCTAAGCAGAGAAAAGGGAAATAAAGTGAGCCTCACATAATCCACATTCACTCCAGCTGGAGTGTAAGTATAACTGATCTCGAGAAAATTCTGAATGTGAATTGTTGGATCCTCGTGCGATAGATCAGTGAGTTGCCAATTGGTGTGCAATAGTTGCACCATACTCTGCTTCAATTCAAATCTTCCACCAGCTTCAGGTTTCTGAATGCATGATGTCACATTGGTGGGATATGGGATTGCCACATCTCTTACCTTCATCTCAGCTATTATTGTTTCAGGTTCCTCTTGCTCAACTCTTGCTACTGGAAATGTTGGTTCACTAGCAACAAGAGGAATCGGATAAGTAAGTCATCTTTGCCTTCTCTGGTAATGAACGAATCTTTTCGGTTCAGCTAGAGGCGATACCAATCCTTGATCGTCGTCTAGTTTGAAGTTCTAATATAACCTGCAACAATGAAATGCTAAGAACAAGTTGTCAACACTTGCTTTTTAAATTTAGAAATCAGAAAAATCAGATAATTTCTAATTCTAAAGTCCCCGGCAGCGGCACCAAAAACTTGTTGCGTCCAAATCGCACACGCAAGTGCATGTGGTCGTTCAAGCATTAAAATGGTTCTTATAAAGAGCCGGGTATCGTACCCACATGGACTTATGCTTAGAATCACATAATTTCTCTAACTTTCAGCTAATCACAAGTGTTACCAAGAGTTCAAAAGTGATTTAGTTTCTAATTCTAGAGTTGTAACAAAATGCAATAAAAGCGATTCAATTTCAAAGGTTTAAAAATAATGATTAGGTAAAGTCTAGGGCTGCAACTTCTATTAGGATTCATGCAATCAATATCATTTATATGGGTATTTATCAACTATCGAATCAATGAATCACAGGGTTAAATAGATGATCATAGTGTCCCGACCTCTAATCGCCTATGATAAATAACACCCTAACTACGTCGTTGAGCGAGGATAGAATGGATTAAGTACCGAGCATTACGATTTCTTTATGTATAGTGACCCAAGCATGGTTTCTAGGTATATCCCTATCCTAGGTACAAATTAACCCTAGTTATTTAGAATTAATCATGCTTTCTATGTCCCACGTTCTATCCTCTTATTCCTCTCCCGAGTTCAATTTGGACAATGTATTTATTTCAATGGTGATCAGTCACGAAATACGAAAAGCAAGAACAAAAGAAAGATTCATAGGATAATTGACATTAACCCAATGAAAACTTAATAGATTACAATCATCCTGTAGCCACAACCCTAGAACTAGGGTATTTAGCTACTCATAATCCAATATATGATCAAGCAATGTTCAATAAACATAAAGAGATCGAAAGGAAAAGAGTTTAGGAAAGAACCCTAAAATGGTGAAAATGTTTTCCCAAGTCGTCGTTCTTTAAAACCCAGAAAAAGAATAATTAATTAAATAAAATAATGACCTATTTATACTAAAAGTTGAAACGGCCAAAACTGGGACTCAGAGGCGCGTCGCGGAGGCACCCTCTTATTTCGTTCTGAGCTAATTTCATCTTCTCTGCGACGCGGGCACTCCACGAAGTATTCTACCTCAAAGTCCTTTCTCGCTAATTAAAATGTAAACCCTCTTTGCGAAGCGGAGTCACCCTTATAATTTGATTTGTGAGAAAATGCACTCATCCGCATGCGTCTGCTACACTGAGGACTTTGCCTCAATTCGACTTTTCATGAACAGAACTAACATTCCTCTCCACGACGCGGAGAGGATACATAGATGCCTCAAATGATATTTCTTCACCCTTCTTCCTTGCTTCCTTTTGACTTGGCTCCTTGTGTTCCCCATTGCCCATTTTCGTGCTCGTTTCTCCAATTAATCTCACCTACACAACTAATCATGTTGGTTAGCTCATAAACAAACAAAAGACTCGATAAGACTATAAACAAGCACATATTGAATTCAAATTTAGCTTAAATATGGGCATTATTAGATTTCTAGGCATATAAATATGGCTAAGATCACTTGTCTAGTACTATAGAGTCCCACTTGATGATATAATATCCATCCTTATGGTACTAATTTAACATAGAAACACGAAAAACCTGATAGACTATAAATAAGTTAGGTGGCCGTGCTAACCTCTAAGTCACTTGCCCCATATGGTCAAGGATCTTGATTGGACCAATGCAATGAGGGATAAGCTTACCTTTCTTACCAAACCACACCACTCCCTTAATATGTGACACCTTAAAGAACACTTGCTCAGCAACTTGAAAAGTCATGCCCCTTACCTTACGGTCTGCATACTTTTTCTGCCTACTCTGAGCTACCAACAACTTCAGTTTGATGCTTCTTACCTTCTTTTGAGCTACCTACACTCAATCAACACCCATGGGCATCAAATCACTGGCCTCAAACCACCTTATAGGCGATCTACATCTCCTCCTATAGAGTGCCTCGGTAGTGCTATATCTATGCCGAAATGATAATTGTTACTCCCTCCATTCCTTTTTATATGTCACCTGTTTAGATTGCACTTGCATTAAGAAATTAATTAATTTTACTCTTCTACCCTTATTTAATATTTTCTTAAATCAATTTTTCAATAAATGATGATTATGCTAGATTTCAAAAATTAAAATGCATTTGGATGACTATTTAAATTTTGAGTTTATTTTCAAAATCAGATTTTTATAGAATAGTGAATGGAAAGAGAGTAATTAATCAATGTATCAAGTACTCCAATGAATATTAATTACTTATTAGTTTTCCTAGGTTGGCCAAAATATATATTTTCAAGACTAATTAACTAATCTATCAAGGGTATAATAAGAATATGGTAATTGATGCACTGATTTTATGAAATGACAAGTATTTTGGTCCAACAATTTATAGAAAGAAATGACATATAAAATGAAACGGGGGAGGAGGGGGGGGGGTATTGTAAGAAAACTCACATAGAGGCAAGAACTAGCCCCAATGACCTTCAAAGTTGATCACACATGCTCTTAACATATCATCTAACACCAGGATAGTTCTGTCTGACTAGCCATCCTTAAGTAGGTGAAAAGACATATTAAAAGTGGGCTAGAGTTCCCAATGCTTCATGGAACTTACCCTATAACTTAGAAGTAAAATGATTTGTCAAAGATGATAGAAAGGGGCACCTCGTACAGCCTTAATATCTACTTAACATATATCTTGGTCAGCTATGGAGAGTTGTGATCCACCCTTACTTGAATAAAATGAGCTGATTTAGTCAAATTGCCAATGATAACCCAAATAGAATCGCACTTCCCCAAAATCTAAAGGAGTCCCACTACAATGTCCATGGCTAATCTCTCCCACTTCCACTTAGGAATGGGCATTCTCTAGAGTAGACCAGCAAGCCTTTTATGCTCATATTTTACCTGCTGAGAATTCTAACACTTGGACACATACTCGGATATATCTTTCTCTTCATTCCATGCCACCAATATAGCTGCCTCAAATCCCAATACATCTTCGTTTTACCCAAATAAATGTAATATCGCAAACCATGAGACTCTAACCTAAGGAACACAAATTCTTCCTCTAAAATTGAGTACACTGCCGGGATCTAGGGTAGCATCTAGAATCTTTCCAGACCCCATTTTATTCCTATGCCTATTCAAGTTCTCATCCTCAAAGTACCTAGCTTCTATTTCTTTTCTAAAGGTGAGCTTAATCTCAATATTGGCTAACCCCACCTTTCTTAGAGATACCTTATTGCATGAACTAAGATTTCAAACCCTAAATCTCTCTAGCTAAGGGTCGCTTGGACACCCCCAATCAAGCCAAAATGCCCATGCTAACCGTTGTAACGACCCGGAAAATGATAGAGTGAAACTAGAGCCTCACATGTGAATTTGGAGTTGAGAACTTAATGAAATGATTATATTTGAATTTGACCCAAAAAGTTCTTAAAAATGTGCTTCGGAAGTTACCGGAAACTTGTTT
>JAJOOF010011027.1:0-19641 GCA_029582545.1 Solanum lignicaule
GCTTGACTCTTGTTCTATGATGTCATTTTGAAATGGTTTGCCCTTAGTCCCTATTTCCCGTTAATTAATGTTGAATGTACTTCCGCGACCGATGAAGTATGATGACAAGTTTGAGAGGCTTGTTTGGGGTTCCTTCGGGTTCCTCATTCGCCATGTCACGTCTAGGCCCTAGGCTTGGGTCGTGACAGCTAGTAACATGGAATATATCATTCTCGTGAGTTGACGGTAGACAGATTGCACAAATTCCACCCAATTGGATTGGGTTATGCACACTATTATGATCTTCAATCGAGCCTTTGTGGCCCATTTGGCTACAGTTAATTCCTGCCTCACTCATTTCTTCTTTTGCTCAACAAAACCAACACAAACGAAAAAAAAACAAATCAAATCGATTTAGCTACAGCCATCAAACTCACAAACTAAACTTCAATAAGAGAATTCTAAACAACACCGCTCCCCGGCAATGGCGCCATTTTGATTAATGTATTAACTACACCTCATCCGATACTAGGTGAAGACGATCATTAAGCTGTATATAACCAACAAAAGAGTCAGGGTCGATCACACATAGAGTAGTATTATTTTGAATTCAAATATGAAGTTACAATAGTGGTTTTTGTAGCTGAAGTAGTAGAGATTATCAGAAACTATTAATAAAATTTGAAGGGTGACATCAATGTCAAGGTAAGAGGTTTTTAAATCGGAATGTAACTTCAACAATTAACTAGGAACAATCAAGTAGGAGAAAGTTACTTGGGGAATTGACCAATCAATTGCCAAATTCAACTTAATGGGTGCAAATTACTAACCAAAAGTGCTAACTCTTCATGGGTAAGATGAACTTTAGATGAGGTACTTTTCTCTCGAACAACTACCTCATTTCAATTGAGTTTTCTCGACCTCTATGTACCAAACATAAAGACCAGCTGACAACCACAATATACTGACTCTCTCAAGCTGGATACATAAAATGAGTCTAGGGATTCACTCTCTTAAGCCAAATCCATCATGACCCACTAACTATAAGTGCCAACTTATCACTTTAGATTTACACTTCTTTCTCAAACAACCATAAAACACTAAATTATATTGAAATAAACACACAGTAGAGAAGTTAAACCACAGCGATAAGTAAGACCCACTTCAAATTAACACTAAAATTGATAATAACCAACACCCATCAAGCCAAATGCAGCAATTAAACACATTGTCAAACCCCCAAGATTGGGGGTTTAGCTAATCATTATAAAAGAAAGAAATTTAGTACCTAATACATGCTCCATAGTTGGGTATTGAAACTTGAAGTTCTGAAATGAATAATATATATTTTCTATTACAACACCCAATTTAAATCTCTAGCCAAAATTTCTTAAAATCAACAAGAATAATGTTTTTGTTCTCGCTATTTTGTTCCACACTGACTGCATACCTTCTCTCTCTTCTAAAATTAAATTTATATTGATCTGAGATGTGGCTTTTTGGGATTGATCAGTGAGGAAAGTCGGGTTCACTGACCAGTCGATGACTTCTCGATCCTCCTTGTCCATCACCCATTTCTTCTTCAACTTATGCTCCATCAGGCACTGGAACTTTAGGGGATCTAGATCATGGTCGCCTATCACTTTCACGATGCGCCCCTTAGTCCTTTAGCTCGCCATTCAGTTCCATCTTTGTCTCCATTGGTGCGTTCAGCGATACGATCTTCCTTCGCTGATGAATTAGGTGATTCGCCGATATGGAACACAGTTCACCAAAGTTTTCTCGTTCAGGCATAGTATACTATAAAATAAGGTGGTATAGGGGGATTTTAGTTATTCGCCGAGTGTTCTTGGCGATTGTTAGGCTTGTTTTTTTTCCTTCTTGTCACCTTATGTTGCTCATTTTTTCCTATTAGTGTTCTTGATTTGCTCCTCAATCCATATATCTAAAAATCAAGGCTTGAATCATCAGTTTGTGGTACACATTAAGAATTTAAGGACACTAAATCTATATAAATAAAGCCCCAAATGAGTTCAAAACTAGAACTCATCAATAATCCCCAAATTAGCTAACTGATAAAGTTCTCAGGCTATCTCTCTCTTGTCCACTATTAAATAAGATAAGATTCCCATAAATTTATAACTTAGGGAATCCACTACAATATGTTCCTTCCCATGATGGTACAAGATGTCCACGTCATAATCTTTCAGCAACTCAATCCATTGGAATTGTCATAGATTCAACTCCTTTTGGCTAAAAATGTACTAGAGACTTTTATGATCTGTATAGAAATCAACCTGAACGCCATATAAGTAATGTCTCCAAATCTTTAAGCATGAATAACTGCGGCCACCTATAAATCATGGGTTATGTATTGTTTCCTTATTCCTCTTTAGTATTCTAGAAGCATAAGCAATGACCTTACAATGTTGCATTAGAACACAACCCAACTCGATGCCTGAAGCATCACCATACACTGCATAGACTTTTGGACCCTCAGTCAGGTAAGGTCAAATAGGGGTTGCACTCAATGTATCTTTTAGTGTGTGAAAGCTCCATTCACATGTTGCTTTCTGAGTTAGCTTAGTTAATGGTGTTGAAAGTGAAGATAATCCCTCCACAAACCTCCTTTAATAGCCTGCTAACCCCAAAAAACAATGAACCTCTATTGGGGTCAATGGTGTAGGCCAAGTCTTTACATCCTCAATCTTATGTGTGTCAACTTGTATCATCAGATACAATATGGCCTAAGAAGGCCACAAAATGCAACCCGAACTCATATTTTGAAAGCTTCACATAAGACTTCTGACCTCAGAGTATCTCAAGAACCGCTCAAACATGGTCTTTATGCTCTGACTCTGATCGTGAATATAGAAGAATATCATCAATATACACAATCACGAACAAGTCTAAAAATGGCCTAAATATGTTCTTCAGCCGGTCCATAAATACTATAGGGGCATTGGTAAATCCAAAAGACATCACAACAAACTCAAAATGGCCATATTGGGTCCTAAAGGTTGTTTTTGATATATCAATATCTCCAACCCGTACATGATGATACCTTAATGTAAATCAATCTTAGAGAAACATTGGGCACATATTAGCTTGTCTAAAAGGTCATTGATCCTTGGCAACGGATATTTATATTTTTTGGTAACCTTACTGAGTTTTCAGTAGTCTATACACATGCGAAATGACTGATCTTTCTTTTGTACAAACATTACAGGTGTGCCCAAAGACAACTCTCGGCCAGATATAGCCCTTATCTAACAAGCCTTTTAGTTGCTCCCTCAAGTCCTTTAATTCTTCTAGTGCCATTCTATATGGAGGAATTGATATTCACTAGATATCTAGTAATGTATAAATAGAAAAATTAATCTCCCATTCTAGAGGAATACCAGGGAGATCACCTAGAAATACATCAAGAAATTCATTACCTACCGGAATAAACTGTAAAGTTTGCGGCTCTAGGTCAACATCCTCTATCATAATAATATGATAAATACATACTTTTGCAATCAATTTACTCGTCTGAAGATATGAAATTAATATACAATTTGGTGTCGGTATATTACCCTTCCACTCTCGAACTACCTCTCTTGGAAAGTAGAATCTTACAATCTTTTCTCGGTAGTCGACATTGACGTAACAAGAAGCTAGAATCTTGGTAAGCTAGGGAAGCCTACCTTGGATTAAGAGCTACCCCACCTACGGCGCCCACCACCATGGCTCGTGGTCAAGACCACAACCCTTGGTGGGGCTCGTGGTGGACTAGGCAGTAGCCTCCCCAAAACTGCCCAAACCAGGATCCCCTTCACGAGCCACTTCATGGCTCATGGTGAAGACCACGACTAGTGGAGGGAATTTTGGTGTGTAAGGGTGGAGAGGAGGTGGCTAGTCACTACCTCAAGGCCCACAGGAGGGACCACGACTTGTGGAGCCCTCCGTGAAGGTGCCTTAGGCTTGTGGGCTAAAAAAACTTGTTGCCAACCCACTGCCTCAAGTCCACAAAGGGGACCACGGCTTGTGGTCATGACCACGGCTCGTGGGCAGCCCCCTTAAATGAAGGGTGTTTTGGGTCTTTTCTGGTTTTGATCCAACTTAAGTGAGGTCGTTTTACCTAAGTCTAGGGTCACTATATAAGTCATTTTAACTCAAAAACCAACCCATTCAACTCATTATTTCCAAAACCCAAAAAAATCCCTAAGTTCATCCTTCCCACAATATTCTCTCTCTAGAACTCAAAGGAAGAAGGAGATTCAAGCTAGGGTTCAAGAAGCATGGTTCTTCACACCAAATTCATTGGCCTTTCTTTTTAAGGTATGGTATTCTTCATTCATTGTTAGATTTCATCCATGGAGTCCCTTAAAAACCCCAATTTCAAAGATAAAAATCCTCAAATGTTAGGGTTTGATTCCAAAGTCATGCGTTCCTTTCAAAATCTATTCTAATGGTTGAATTATGTTATATTAAGCCTAAATTGATGATTTCCTATGGTTCTTATGATGAATCCCCAAGAATCCATGAAATCCCCATATTTCTCAATTGTGATCTTATAATGTGGGTCTTTGTTGATGAAAGAGGAATGTTCTGAAATTATGCATGTAGTGATTGGGTAACTTTAATTATGATGATAACCATGTCTAATGATTTAATTAAAGATGTGTTGATTGAAAGTGAGCTTTGAACCTTGAAAGGGAAAAGTATACGATTATGCATGTTTTTATGAAATTTATGTAAATGCTTTAAGAACACTTTAAAAGTAAAGTGTCTATGATTCTGATGTTGTTGTTGTGTTGTTGAAAGCATATTCTCATATACACACTTATGCATGAATATGATATGAAAAGTTTTTTTCACAAAATCAAGATTCTAGGTTGAAAAGTTTTCTCACCTAATTGAATCTATGATTTACATGTAGACATAGACGGTGAAAGGTTTTTTCATGTATGATCTAAGAGTAATCCTAATGAACTAATGTGTATTGATTGTAAAGGACATCTATTCATGAAACATGAGTTTAAGTCAAGACTTAATAAGTACTTTGTGGGATTAATTAGCACCGAGTTGATATTGCAAATGAGATGGAAGCTCTTTCGTCAAAAAGACCGAGTTTCTAGTAACAATTTCCTTATCTCATAAACTATGTGCCCCCTTAGGATATTTAGCTAGTGGATCCACCTAATCTAACAAACCATGGTTCTACCTTAGACAAGGAGGACTCCCCTTTTCGGTGTGGGTAACACCGGGTGATCATGTTATAGCTCACATGGTCTCATGTCGGTAAGGCTTATTCCCGCTGATAGCATCCAAGGAAGCTCTACTCCATTGAAGGACAAGTATGAAGCTTTAGAAACTCCAAGGACACCCATAACAAGATCTCAAACCAAGGATTTCAATGATACGCTCAATGGACTTCAATCGCTGATACAAATGTGTCGTATTGGGGAAGAAGAGCTCAAGCCCGAAGGAGAGGAATTGTCCAAATGCTACAACTATTTGGTGGCCCAAATCCAAGCCCAAGATGACGAATTTTAAGGTCCAATTTTGTGCAAATAAGGTCAAGAAGAGTCCAAGAAACAGCCACAACAAGAGTTGCTTCCTGCCCAAGTTTTGAGAGAAGACTAGTCAAACTTTCCAAGATTGTCAAGATTCATTTCCTAGTTGGGATTTACCTTATTTATTTATTTATTTATATATAGGTTATTAATATTTTCCTTAGTCTATTTATGGTCTCCTAAGTACCATTTATTGCTTTCCTAGAAGTACTAAATTTGTTCCTAGTTAGGTTACTTTATTTCCTTTATCGAGTAGGATTCCTTGTCATTGTCTTTCTAGGGTTTGGCTGACCTTTTAGCTTCTTATAAGGGGTCCTCGACATGCTCTCCACTTCTCCTATTTATAGGAGTCCTTTTCATTCATTAAAAAGAGAGATTGACATTAATAATATTTGAGAGAGTTCTTTGAACCTTTGTGACTTGTTGTTTGAGAATTTATCTTTAAACCTTTACTAGTTTCATAGTTTAAGGTATAAAGTAACTTCTTCTTGTGATATCATTGGTTTCTTTTTGGTATTCTTTAGAAGGTGATTAGTTTCTACATACTAATTATTGTCTTTAGTTACTCATAAAAGCGGTCAAGATCCAAATCTATCGTTTTGATTCATTTTCTCAACTAAAGACGTTAGATTTCTTCCATAAATCTCTACGTTGTTACTTGGATCTTTTCAAGCCCTTAGAACATCTAATCTTTGGAAATTCTTGGATCTTTCCTTCGAATTTCCCATATCTTTAGTTAGTCTTTTTTTGTTTCTTTTCTTTTGTGCTTCCGCATTCTAATATTCAATTCTTTAATTGTGATCTCCTTAACCCTGCTGTTATCAAGTGGTATCAGAGCGGTTCTATCAAGATTCCGTTCTTAATAAATCTTGGGATTTCTTCTTCTATTGTGAACAGTAGCGTGAACAGTAACTGGAAAAAAAAAAGTTATAACCTGCTCTCTATGAAATCTGGCTACATATCCTCCAAGAAACTTGATTACTTGATACCTAAGAAAGCTTATTATTTGCTATGCAAGAAATCTTATTACTTGCTCTCCAAGTTTTGCATTAATTTGTTCCCAAGAAAGAAGGTAGCAAGAAGAGGGGATTCTAGATCTTTAAGAATAAGAGGAATTTTCTTCTTTTTTTTGTTCTTATAATTTTAAAATAAGTTCCTTTTTTATTCATGTTTGGTTTCAACTAAATCCTACTTGTTCTAGGACTAGTTCTTTACTTTCTTTTGTAGCCCGAGATTCCATATTTTATTACTACGAACTTGATACACGTTCTGGTTTAATTATAAATCTACAAAGTATTCTCGTTCAAAGGTTATTTTTAGTGGAAAAAGGCAAGTGTGGGTGAGCTTAAAAGAGGGTAAAAGCCATATTAAAAGTGTGATACTTGATAATTTATTCTTTTTTTTTTAGATGTCTAATTTAGGTGGTGATGAGGAAAGGGCTGGATTAGAAGTCGAGGTCAAAGGAAGGAACGACTTCACCCTTCAAGCTATGCACCACTAATTTGAGAGATGGAACCTTCAATTTAAAGAGATGAGGGATATGGTTATCGAGCAGAATGACACCGTAGCTGCAATTAGTAGGGAGAATGATGTTGTACCCCCAAATAATGTTAGACCCCAAGATAGAAGTAATGTACCCCATATCCTTTTTGTAAATCCTGATTATGATAATGATGATTTTGATGTTGAATTTAATCTAGAAAGAAGAGATAGGAGGGGATAAAGAGGTAAAGTAGAAGATGATAATATAAATAGTATAAAGATGAAGATGCCATCTTTCAAGGGAACAAGGGATCCAGACTTGTACCTTGATTGGGAGAGACGAGTTGAAGTCATCTTTGATTGCCATAACTACTCTGAGGGTAAGAAAGTTAAACTTGTTGTTGTTGAGTTTTCTGATTATGCTACTTCTTGGTGGAAAAAGCTTGCTAGGGACAGATTGCAAGAGGAGCTATCACCTATTGCTACGTGGGCAGAGATGAAGAGGGTAATGAGGAAGAGATTTATTCCATCATACTTCCAAAGAGATCTACAGTCTCGCCTTCAACACTTAAAGCAAGGCTCCATGTTGTGGATGAGTACTTCAAAAACATGGATATGGCTATGATCTGAGCTAACTGCATGGAGGAAGAAGAGGCTACAATAGCTAGATTTTTAAATGGTTTAAATACAGAAATAGCTAATGTAGTAGAGATACTACAATATGTAACTTTAGATGAATTGTATGTAAAAGTTGAAAAACAAATTAAGAAAAAACAACAAAATAACTCATGGAGAAGTCGACCAAACACTATCTCTAAGAAGCCATGGTCAACTCAAGAGGGGAAAGCTCCTTCCAAACCTCAAGATGATAGAGGTAAAGGTAAAGTTGAGAAGGGAGGTAAAACCTTTAATCCTAAATCTTCTAAACCTTCAAGTTCTATTCAATGTCACAAATGTCATGGAAGGGGGCATATGATGCGTGAATGTCCAAGTAGAAGAAACATCATACTTAGAGAGAATGGAGAATATGAGAGTGAAAAAAATGAGGGGGAAGAAGAAGAGGGAGAAGGTGTAAGTGAGGATGATGATTTGGAACTGCCTAATAATGGTATAATTGGGGTGGTTAGGAGAATTATGACTATCAATTTGGGTAGTGTTGATGAAGGGCAGAGAGAGAATTTGTTTCATTAGGTGTGGGAGAAAAGGGAAGACTTATTCTATGATTATTGATGGGGGAAGTTGTGCAAATGTTGTGAGTTCATACTTGATGGATAAACTAGGAATTGCATGCATGAAGCGCTCTGCCCCATATAGGCTCCAATGGTTGAATGATTATGGAGAAGTAAAAGTAAACAAACAATGCATGATTTCATTCAATGTTTGTAGGTATGAAGATGAAATTCTTTGTGATGTAGTTCCAATGCAAGCATGTCATGTTTTACTTGGCCGACCTTGGTAGTATGATAGGGATACTACTCATCATGGGAGAAAGAATAGGTATAGTCTTCTGCATAATGGTAAGAAGTATACTCTTGCACCATTATCTCCTTCTCAAGTGTTTGAAGATAAAAAACGATTGAGGGAAACAATGGATTATGGGGTCTTGTCCATGCATTGCAGAAGCTTGCCTTGAGGTGACTTATGAAGTGTTTCTCTTATGTTATGTTGTTATAAATGGATTGATTATGCCTATGTCTTATTATGATGTATATTATGCAGATGAGTTATGTTATTGTCTCTTTTGATGGTGGTATATGTCTTATGTTGACTAATTCTTCTTATATGCTTATGTTGATGATTTATGCTAGCCATCATATTTACTACATTTTGTACTAGCGCATACTCTTGCCTAGATTCTTATAAAATGTAGGGTCCGGCGATCTTGAGTTCCATCTTTGAGCCTAGGTTTTTAGTAGGAGCAAGATGTTGAAGATTGTTCAGTCCACATAGCATCGAGAATAAAGCTACCACTTCCTTTATGTCTTTCTTTTATGTTTTGGACTATGTATAGGATGTGTCCCATGAAGTTATTCAAAGTTGTTTTAGATGGTTTGAGACAAAGTGTTAAAGACTTCCTCTTTGTTTTATAAAAGACCTCGATTGTATGGAAACATGTTTTAAATTTCTGCACTTTTCAATTATCATATGTTATGATATGCTAAGTGGCTTGTATGAGACCCTTCTGGGTCAAGTAGGCCATGTTACATCTTGGGTGTACCCCTGGGTCGTGACAAACATGGTAATCAGAGCACAAGGTTTAGAATGATTCTAGGATTGTCTCAAACCACGTCTAGTAGAGTCTTGTTCATAAATGTGAAGCGTGCCACATTTATGAATAGGAGGCTATGGGATGGTAAGGAAACTTCCCTTCTTCATTCTTTAAGTTGTGCCATAGAGTTTAACTCTATTAGATCCTTCTCCTAATCCGTGCACTATGGTTTTAAGGATATAGCTTCTTTAAGAGTGAGGGATTTTATGAGGATGGACCCTTCAGAAATTTAGGGTCAAGGAAGGAGGAAGATCCTCAAGAGTTTATAAATGAGGTGTCTAAGGTGTTGGACTTAGTTGGAGTGACTCCGGTAGAGAAGGCAGAGTTGGCTTTTTATCAACTCAAAGGGGTTTCTCAAGTTTGGTTGAATCAATGGAAGGAGGGTAGACCAGTAGGAATAGGTCCCATAGAGTGGGAAGGGTTCAAGAGTGCTTTTCTAGATAGGTTCTTCCTTCTACAGAGTAGAGTATCTTTGGTGATTGAGTTCATTAACCTTAGAAAATGTGATATGATTGTTAAGGAATATGCGTGGAGGTTCACCCAACTATCTAAGTATGTTCCAATTCTAGTGTCCAATCCTAGGTTGGGAATGAGTAAGTTTGTGTCAGGATTGTCTGATTTAGTACGGATATGTTGATCATGATTTGAATATTCCTCTCCTTATAGTTTATCCTCATCTAATGGAGAAAGAGAAACATGAAGAAAGGGTTAGGGAGAAAAAGAGGTTTAGGATTGATGATGATAACTCTTCTCTCGAGAGGTTCTCTAGACAAGGTTCTTCTAGGTTTTCCCCAAGATTTAGTAAAGAGAGGGTGTCTAACCCTAAGACTCAAAGAGGGAGTAATAGTAAATCTTTGTTGTCTAAGCCTACTTGTGCTAGGTGTCGGAAGATATGTAAGGGTAGATGTTTGGCCAGTTTGGATGGTTGTTATGGTTGTGGTAGGACTAGCCACAAAATGAGAGATTTCCCGGTACTTATAGCTAGGGGAAGAGAGAGGAAACAAATTAGGTCCTATGTTCTCCAAGCTAGAGGTGAAAAAGAGAGTCCTCTGAGTGTTGCACCCGGTATGTGTTTTATGCTTATTTAGATTTCGGTATTGTTTGAGTTTCTTGCTTTGGTACACTTTGATGTTTTCTCTGATATAAATGTGTTGCATTATGGTTATGTGTATTTAATTGTAGAACCAGACTTAGTTATGATGAGTTTTGGGGTAGGTGGATAAATATGACGAATAGGGTGTTAAGTAATGCCTAAATATGTTGAGTGTGTAGACTCCTCTAGGGAGGGTAGAAATGCAATTTAACATGGTCTAGAATCATCTTGTGTGATGGATGTGAAGGTTTAGTGATGACTTGCTCCGACCTTAGAATTTAAAGAAATGACGCTTAGAAGATTTTGTCTAGGCTAACTTCAAGGGGGAGATGATCCGTTGAGATAGCAAGGCCGTTGAGTGTTCTTGATGTTCATGCTGTGAGTGGGCATGAAATTCTCACCTTGAGAGGGGTAGTGAGTTTGGGAAGTATAATCTCGGTTTTGTAGGCTCATATGAGATCTTGAGTGGAGTTGGTAGGGTTGCTTGTGAACTAGAGTTGCTTAAAGAGTAGTATTTTAGTGAGGGTTTTAGGTGAGGGCGCTACTTGGGAGGCCAAGGACCAATAAGATATCCCAATATCCTGATCCTTTTCCTTGTAATCCTCCTTTAGCATTAAGATAATGAGTTCCTCATGGTTTATGCTTTGTGTGAAGTCATGTTTGTTTTAGATGTTTCCATGATTCCCTTATGTTTTGCATGTTCATGAAAGCTTATGTTTTGAAAGAAAAATGAGCTTTATATGATTGAATGTCTTCATGTTGTTGTGTATGAGGTATGAGTTGCCTACTTGACTTTGCAAGATAGATTGATGAAGATGCTCTATACGTATATGTTTTTCTTGAGTAAATGGCCTAATGGCTCCATGATATTGTGTTAAGCATGCTTTTAGTTTGAGAAGGTAATTCTCTGATGGACATGAGTAGGTATTTAATTTTGTGCATAATGGGTTTTTAGATGTAGTTCCTACTTCCTTGTGTTGCATTGAGTATGTTTGGCTTAGAGATGAAGTTCCTCCCTTGGTTATGTGCATTTAAATAAGTTGCATGCATGATGGGTTGCTAGTCTAGAGTTGTGACCTTAAGAAGTGCCTGGAATGTCATTCGAGGACGAATGTTCCCAAGGGGATAAATTGTAACACCCTGGAAACTAGTAGGCTAAACTATAGCTTGATGTCAGGGTTAGACTTTTGAATTTGGCTTCCCGTGCTTAAAATGAAGGGTTGACGGTCACAACATCAAGGTATGACACCCCCCCTCAAGGACCAATAGAGGGTCCTTGAGGAGGACCCTACCACTGCCCAAAAACAGTTCCACCGACTAGGCCACACAGGCCCCGTGGATGGACCCACACCCCTTAGGTGGGCATCGTGTGTGAACCCACCTTGGAATCTGCCTAAGGCAATAGCCACGGGCAGGACCCATGCCTCGTGGATTTGTCCCCGCCACGTGGCTGAATTCTGTAGGTCAAGCCCCCAATTTTCATGCCACAGACCCCAACCCACGTTCAACCAGTACGGGCCGTGGGTCAAGCCACACCCAGTGGTCGGGGTCTCCTGGATGTGGCAGTAGGTCAGTTAGTGAAAACTTAATGAGGCTTTCTAGATTTAATTAGGGATGTCGTGTCATTTTAACTTAGTTTAGACCACCTATATAAAGACTTTAGACCCTTAATTATGTCATCCTAAATAATTCTCTCAAGTCACCAAAAAGAAACCTAAATTCCTCTAAAAAATTCTCTCTCTAGAAAGAAGAAGAAGAAGAAGAAGAGGGTCAAGCTAGATCAAGACTCCACTGTTTCAAGCTTGATAGGCTTTATAATCAAGGTATGATGTCTTATTCATTCATGGATTCCTTTCATCCATGAAGCCTCCATTTTCCCCCCAATTTTGAAGATGAACCCCAATTCTAGTAAGGGTTTCTTCCTATATTGTGGGTATTGTTGTATGTTGATCCAATTGAGTGGATGATGGATTTTTATGATTGTTTATGATGTAATTACATGTTTTGTGTATGATTATACATGTATTCTTGATTAATCTAAGATTTTAGGGTGAAATTGATATTGTTTGGTTTTATGCCATGAAATAGAAAATTGAGGGCTTAGATGTGATCTTCTAAGATTGATGAATTACTTTATGAATTACTTAAGATTAGAGTACTTAAGTATGAATTGCTAAAAAGTAAAGCTTGTAGACATGAATTGATTTGATTAGGGTTTATATGTTTGATCATGATTTAGAAGTATTGAGATTGAGTTTACATAATGATATATTACTATAGTTGGTTAAGAATCTTGGGAATTAGACTTATATGATGACCATGTGAGGGGTTTCTTCAGAGTAAAAGTTGCAAAATGAATGTGATTTCTAGGGCTTTGAGGGTCAAAGCTAATATTAATAAACTAGGAATGTTAGGGCTACAAGAGTGAAGCTATTATGTATGTTGAATTGCATATGGTATTATTGTGGAAATACTTCACCCATATGACCTATATTATGAGTATATGAGATCATGCTGGTAATGATTTGTTTAATTGAATTATGTTATTATCCATATCTAATGTAGTAATCCTAAATGTATTGATCTGATATGAGCTTTTATCCTTGAAAGGTGAATAGATGACATTATGTGTGTTTTATGAAGGTTATGTATATGCTTTAAGAACACTTTGAGAGTTAAGCGAGTATGATTATGACCTTGTTGTGTGTTGTTGAAAGGATATTCTCATTTATACACCAATGTATCAATATGATATGATATGAAAAGTTTTCTCACTATATGATGATTCTAAAGTTGAAAGGCCATTCTCAACTATTGAATCTATGAGCTATCTTATGAATTATGTTGGATTGAGTGTCAAGGCTTTCTTCTGTGAATATCAACTTAAGTCAAGACTTAATATGTAACCCGTGGGAATTATGCTTAGCACCGTGTGGATATTGAATATGAGACCGAAGCTCCCCTTCTAGGAAGGGCAGGTTTCTAGAAAGTATCTCTTGAGATGGAAGCTCCCCTGTTAGAAAGGGCGGGTTTCTAGTAGGAATATCCTTATCCCATAAACTACGTGCCCCGGTAGGTTACTTAGCTATTGGATTCACCTAAAGCTAAGAGTATGGTTCTACCTTAGACAAGTACAACAACCCTTTTCGGTGTGGGTAACACCGGATTCCATGTTAAGCTCACATGGTCTATGTCGGTTGAGGCTTATTCCCACTATTAATTATGAACTATGATTACTCAAGAAGCTATACTTAGTATGGGTAGGATTATCGGATCTTATTCATGCATTGCACAAGTATGCTTTAAGGGTACTTATGGTATGTCTATCCTATGATATGATGATCTATGTAATGAATATGTTTATTACTTATGCTTATGATGTATGCTCAACTTGGGTTGTTGTATAAGTTGCTTTCCTTGATATGTTTGACTAAAGGTGAATGCTCCTTTGTCTATGAGAACTAAGATAAGGATGAGATTAAAAGATGATAAATATGAATGATGACCTAAAGTTACTTGCTTAGCATGAGTGGGATTATGGGGTCTTGCCATGCATTGCACAAGCTTTCCTTGAGGTGACTTATGATGTGTTTCTCTTATGTTATGTTGTTATAAATGCATTGATTATGCCTAAGTCTTATTAAAATGTCCGTTAGGCTTATTACTTATGACTTATGTTATTATCTCTTATAATTGTGGTATATGTCATATGTAGACTAATGCCTCTTATATGCTTATGTTGATTATTTATGCTAGCCATCATATTTAATACATTTTGTACTAATGCATACTCTTACCTACATTCTTATGAAATGTAGTGTCCGACGATCTTGAGTTCCATCTTTGAGGCTAGGTTCTTAGTAGGAGCAAGAAGTTGAAGATTGGTGAGTGCTCATAGCAACGAGGATAATGCCACCATTTCCTTTATGCCTTTCTTTTATGTTTAAGGGTATTGTATGGGCTGTGTCCCAAAAAGTTATTCAAAGTTGTTTTAGATTATTTGAGACAAAGTGTTAAACACTTCTGCTTTGTTTTATAAAAGACTTCGATTGTATGGGAAAATATTTTAAATTTTCGTACTTTTCTATTGTCTTATGTTATGATATGCTATGTAGCTTTTATGAGACCCTTCGGGGTCAAATACGTCATGTTACATCTAGGGTGTACCACTGGTTCGTGACAATTTCATTCAAGATTGTAATAGATGGCTATGTTTAGACAAAGTGTAGACTTTTGCTTTTCTTTATGAAAATTTTTAGACTTGAAATGTATTTTTAATCTTATTCTTATATTGCTTATGTTATGAAGATAAGTGGCTTGTATGGAGTCCTTCGCGGTTCTATATGCCATGTTACATCTAGGGGGTACCCGTACATCGTGAAAAACTTGGTAATCAGAGAACAATGTTTAGAATGATTCTAGGATTATGTCTCATAAGACACGTCTAGTAGAGTCTTGTTTATGAGTATGAAGCGCGCCACATTTATGAATAAGAAGCTATAAGATGTTTAGGAAATTCCACTTCTTTCACTATTCTTAAGTCGTGCGATAGAGTAACTCTATAAGGTCTTTCTCTTAATCCTTACTCGATGGTCTACATGATATGACTACTCGAAGGGCTTTCGCTAGAAGGAATGAGGAAGACAATGGGAATCAAGGAGCTCCTCCTCAAGCTCCTCAAGCTCAGGTTGATCCGTTAGCCAAGAATGTAACAAATGTGGAGTTTAGGGCGGTTTTTCAAGTTTTAGCTCAGGACGTGACAACTCAAGCCAATAGAGAGGTGATTGCTCCTGTGAACCCTAATATGAATTCGGCGGCTTCAAGAGTGAGGGACTTTTCTCGGATGAACCCTCCAAAATTATATGGCTCCAAAATTAAGGAATATCCTGAAGATTTTTTTGATGAGGTTTATAAGGTACTTGCTATTATGGGAGAGACTTTGATAGAGAAGGCGGAGTTAGCTGCTTATCAATTGAAAGGTGTTGCTAAAGTGTGGTATAATAAATTAAAGGAGGAAAGGCTAGTAGGAGCAGGTCTCGTTGAGTGGGAAGTGTTTAAATTGGCGTTTCTTCATAGGTTCTTTACTCTTAAGTTGAGGGAAGCTAAGATGCAAGAGTTCATTAACCTTCGCCATGGAAGGATGAGTGTGAAGGAGTATTCTCTAAAGTTTACCCAACTATCCAAGTATGCTCAAACTATGGTGGCAAATTCAAGGGCTAAGATGAATAGGTTTGTGATAGGACTGTCTGACATGGTAGTTAAAGACTGTCGTACGGGAATGCTTGTCCATGATATGGACGTTTCATGTCTCATGGTGCCTTCCCAACAAATGGAGGAAGAGAAACTTAAAGAAAATAATAGGGAGGTGAAAAGAGCTAGGACCAGTGACAGGAACTTCTGCAATACTAGGTCCGATGGACAAGGTCGTCCAAGGTTTAGACAATGATTTTCCAACCAAGGATCCTCTAAATATCCTTCAAGGGTCAACAAGGATAGGGTGTCCAACCCTAAACCTCAAGGATGTAATGGTTGTGAATCTTCTATGGCTAGGCCTACTTGTATGAAATGTGGAAAGAAGCATGACGGTAAGTGCCTAGTCGCCACGAATGTTTGCTTCGGTTGTGGTAAGAGTGGTCATCAATTGAGGCATTGCCCAACACTTGCGACTAAAGGAAGAGAGGGCAAGCAAGCTCCTCCTAGTGGGTCAAACTCCAATCTCCCAAGAAAAACCGCTTCTATGCTCTCCAAAACCAAGGTAAACAAGAAAATTCTCCAGACATGGTCACCGATATGTTAAAATTTCTCCATATAGATGTGTATGCTTTGTTAGACGCCGATGCAACTTTTTCTTTTGTGACGCCATATGTGCCAATGATACTGAATATGCTCCCTGATGTGTTGTTAGAACCTTTTTCTGTCTCTACTCATGTTTGTGATTCTGTGGTGGCAAAGAGAGTTTATAGAAGATGTCCCATTTCCCTATCCCATAGAGTTACTCTTGTTGATTTGGTAGAGGTCGACATGTTAGATTTTGATGTTATACTCGTTATGGATTGGCTGCACTATTGTTATGCATCGATTGATTGTAGAATTTGGATATTCAAGATTCAATTGACGAATGAGCCAGTCCACGAGTGTAAGGGAGGAAATTATATGCCTAAGGGTCAGTTCTTTTCATGTCTTAATGCTAGAAAGATAATCTCCAAGGGTTACATTTACAATCTTGTTAGGGTAAGGGATGTAGATTCCGAAAACCCCTACTCTTGAGTCGCTCCCTGTCGTAAATGTGTTTCTGGAAGTGTTCCGAAATGATCTACCCGGTGTTTCTCCCAAGCGGGAAATAGACTTCGGTATTGATGTTTGTTTAACGTTTCAAGGACAATTCATCCTACTCTAAGTGTCGATGATCGATAGTCATTATAAAACCCAAGTAAATGAGTTAGGGTTGAATCCCACAGGGAGCGGTACGTGTTCGGGAACTAATTAGGAAGTATGAATATGGTCAAATCAGCCATAGGAATAGACATTATCAAATAAAAACATAATTCAAATCAAGGGGTGACATGAATGTCAAATAAAGGGGTTTTGGTTTTAATTATCAACTAGAAATAGTGGCAAACAATACAAAATAACAATAATGAGACAGGTCCTTGGGATGTGATTCAATTATAGGCTAATATAGACGAATGGGTAATTGCAACTATTAGGAAATAGTTGTATATTTGTGAGTAAGCTAAGCCATAGAGGGGATAAATTTTCTTTTGAACAATTTACACAGAATGAAGTTGATTTCTCTCGAACATCAGCAGGCAAGCAAAATGAGACCAACCCACACCTTAGTCCATTCACTCTCTTGAGCTGAATGTCTAAGATCGAGTTTAGGATTCACTCTCTCTAGCTAAACCCATGTAACGACTCTGAAAATGATAGGTTAAGCTAGAGCCTAATGTGTGTGTGTTTGAGTTTGGTAAGGGCTTTGATGTGCTGTAATGTTGTCCCGAGCTTTTGTTTAGGATTCAATGTCAAGGCACGTGTTAAACTCCATCATTAAAAGACCCATTTTGATTTTGGTTAAGGGTTGCAAGGGCTTGTGCTAAGCCAAGGGGGCAAGGCCTAAGCCAAAGGCCAAGGCTGCACAACCTTGGCCAAGCACTGCCTCATGACCACGAACCACTTCACGGTCATTGGTCTTGTCTACATTCCGTAGAAGTAGCCGTGAAGGTCACTTGGTGGCATGGCAGGTAAAGCAACTTGGCCAAGCTATTGCCCAAGTACCATAGACCACTTGACAGCCAGTGGTCTTGACCACGGCCCGTAGAAGTGGCCGTGAAGATTACTTGTCCATGTAAAGGTTTAGCAAGGTCGAGGGAGCTAGTGCCTAGGTAACATGGGCGCCACCACGGGCCGGGTTCCCCTTCACGGTCCGTACAAGTGACCTTGGTCACTGACGGGGCTGCCTAAATGAGGGTTTTTTTTGTAAATTCTTATTTAAGTTGTATTGATATGGGCTCATTTTAAATAGATATATATCATATATATATTTAACTCTTTAAACACATATTTCCCCTCATTAATCAAAAGACCCAAATCAAAACCCCAAAGTTCTTCCTCTCTCAATATTTCTCTCTCTAACTCAAGGAAAAAGAAGAAGTGGAATCTAGGGTTTGGAGTCCAGTTTTTATTCATCAAATTTCTTGAGTAATCTTAATAAAAGTATGGTTATCCTTCATCTAGGTTTAGTTTTCAACGTAGAGTCAATTTCGAAGAAGTTTTCAAATTTTTCAAAGTTCATGAAAAACCAAAGGTTTTACTCAATCTCATGGTTTCTTTCTACAAACGATTTTAAAGGATTACTAATGTCATATTATAATTATAGTGATGTTTAATTGATGATATTACTCCATGAACCCAAGATTCTTCTCAATTCTAAATTATGACTTATGAAGTGGGTTGTTGATTTTGAATGGGTGATGGTGGATTTATGCTTAGATTGATGTAGTTTATTGAATTGTATCATTATCTATGATTAATTATGGTGAATTGTTGGGGAATTGAGGACTTGTGATTATATCCTTGAAAGGGCAAGTTTGACCTAATTACTTGTAGTAGAATTGTTTTAGTGATGTTGATCCACTTGAAAGGTGGAGGTGTTTAATTTCCTTGTATATTGTGATCATGGTCTTGAAGGCATAAATTGATGAATTGAAGTATTATCATGATATCATGTGAAAGGAATGTGAAGGATTTCTGTAGTGAATGTTGAATTTAGAATTGGTAGGCTCATCCATTCTTTTCTTGAATAATGAATGTGTATTTACTTGATGAATATGAATCGATAGGTTATGGCATTCCTTTCATATGTGAGTGATAAATGTTTCTTAACTTGATGGCTATGAATTGATAGGCTTTAGGCATTCTTTTCATAAATGATCAAATGTAATGAAGACTCTAAAATCTATAGGCTAGTGGCATTCCTTCCATGAGTATAAGAATGTAATGAGGGGTCATGAATCGATAGGCTTATGACATTCTTTTCATAAGGACTCTAGAGCTATCCTTGAATGTACCATGGATCGATAGGCTTATAGCATTCCTTCCTTGGTAATGATGTATCAAGGGTCGATAGGCCTACGGCATTCCTCCCTAATACACTAATGTACTGTAAATGAAAAAATCTATGGGAATGTAGTCTAAGAACCGAGTGGATATGGTTAGATGGAAACTCTCCCAATGTTAGGTTAGAGTTTGAAGGAACATCTTCCTATCCCATAACTATGTATATTAGCCAGTGGATCCAATGCGCATCCAAGCTAATGTTATTGTTCTACCTTAGGCAAGTGGAACACCTCTTTACGGTGTAGGGCAATATGACACTGGATTCCATGTCTAGCTTGCATGGTCTATGTCGGTTAAACGATTATTCCCATCATGTGAGATGTGCATTATGCTTTCTTGACAGGTTCTATGAAGTGTAGGTTGTAGTAAGGTATGTCATCATAATATGTTTGTCAAGTAGTCATAAAATAGGTACATATGTGTAGTGGGAGGATTGATTGTAAGGTAAAGTAAAGAACTTCCTTTTTTGCTTGTTGTTTTATTTTTTCAATTTCCCTTTTTCTATCTATTTCTTCATTTTCTTTTGTTATTCTTATCATAGCAGTCAAACTATCTTCTAGTTTTACCGTTTCTTTTTCTAACATTAAACTTAGATTGTCACCTATTTTCTTATATCTTCTTCCTAAATTAGAAAATATTAT
>JAJOOF010011028.1:0-28193 GCA_029582545.1 Solanum lignicaule
TTCATTCTTAACCAAGAAGTTTGTGCTAGGGTTTTGCCCTGATTTTCTTACCTTATTTGAAGTTTATTTTTTTCTTGAAGGAAAGTCAAAGTATTACCATAAATGCTTTAACTTTTCCCGAAAGGAAAGTATAATTTCTTCCATATTTGGTTTATTCTTTTCTTAGAGGAAAAGTCTGGAATCCTATAATTTTAATACCCATTTTCTCATACCAAAAAACACAATAACATCCACAATATAGCCATTTAGAGAGACTTTTGTTTATGAGGAGATTTTCTCTTTACATTTTTTATGCTTTCAATTAGTTTTTAATTATGTAGGTCAATTGGTCAGATCAAATAATAATATTATGGCTTTTAGTATAGTTTTATGTGTCATCTAATCTATCGGCATATGATTTACATTTGTAAGTTTCCGCATCACAACTAAATTACTTTCAAACCCAATAAGTGGTATCAGAGCACATGGTTCAATGATCCAATGGAACAAACTTCAAGACATGTTCAAGGCAGTTTCAGATCAATTTGCAATCAACGTGATAATAATGAAAAAATTTGTGCTACTACATGTGGAGAAAAAATTTGGATATATTTTCAACAATCCTGCTGCTTCATCCTTTAAAACAAAATCAATGTTCCACTCATGATTACTTTAACACATGGACTCCAACTTTTAACCATGTAATCTTTTAATGCTCAGGTTACTCTTTTAACTCATGTATCTTACTTTTAACGCATGAACTTCACTTTAAACTCATGCATATCACTTTTAATGCATGAGCTCCACTTTCAACTCATGCACATTACTTTTAACGCACGAACTTCACTTTCAACCCTGTTCATAACTTTTAACACATACTCCAATTTTTAACTCATATCAATTCTTAAATCATGGTAAACAACAGTGATACAAGAAGATTGTGTAAAGGAAGAGGATCAAAATTATTTTGCCAGAAAATTCAAGCCAAAATGGGAGATTTGTTGGGATTTTGCCTTGATTTTCCTACCTTAATTGAAGTTTATTTTTCTCTTGAAGGAAAATCAAAGTATTATCATAAATGCTTTAACTTTTCTTGAAAGGAATATATAATTTTTTTCCATATTTGATTTATTCTTTTCTTAGCGGAAAAGTCTGGAATCTTATAAATTGAATATCCATTTTTCATACAAAAAAACAAAACAAAATAACATCCATAATGTAGTCATTTAGAGAGACTTTTGTTTATAGGGAGATTTTCTCTCTACAATTTTTATGCTTTTAATTAGTTTTTAATTATATATGTCAATTGGTCATATCAAATAATAATATTATGACTTTTAGTATAATTTTATGTGTCGTCTAAGTTATCTACATATGATTTGCAATTATAAACTTCCGCATGATGCACGAATCACTTTCGAACCCAACAATTTTGGGCTCGAGTAAAAAATTAATTTGAACATTTTTTTTAAGAACATGTAACCCATATGGGGTATATTTGATCCTCCTTACATATATTTTTTTTTTACTTTTTTGTTTCAATGACTAATTTAAATTTATTATTTTGATGGTCAAATTTATTTATGTTTCACTAATTTTCTTGTAACATTTATTATAGAGTCCCCAATTTTTCTTCTAAATACAAAAACCAAATTACAATATAGTTGAAAAAAATAGTTTTAAATTATAATATAGCCACACAAAAATAGTTTTAATTTTTTTTCTTAACACTAAAGAAGGAAAGAAAAAAATGAAATAAAATAAGAAACTCAAACAATGATAATCAAATAAATAAAAAAATAATTTGTGTATGAAAAAGATTAAAGGATATCTTGAACTTTGCTAGAAGTATATCTATATATATATATATATATATATATATGGATAAAGCAATTTTTGAAATGGAACAAGTATATCTGCATACTAGTCATAACTATGATGCAATAATATTTTCAATACATGAAATGAAAATGTATAGAATACAAGAGTATTTTGAATATAAAAATGCTCAAACAATCTTAAAAAATTATAGAGTATTTACAGCATAAAACTGTGCTTATTCATTTATCTGCAACCCTGTTTAAATAAACAGCTCAGAAAATAATGGTATATATATATATATATATTTTAAAAAATAAAATTAAAAGTCAAAAATATAAATCTAAAATTAATTTTTTACTTCCGTTAAATAAAATGTATATGTGAACCATTTATATAACGATAAAAATATATATGAACCACTATAAAAATATATAGCTTGAAATGGTAAAATTGAGGGGTATATTATACCCTTTCTCTTTATTCTATTTGGCATTGTTAAAGGAGATTTGACCTTTTTTTTTTTTAATAAATAAATAAAAATGAGAAAGGGTAGGAGCTATGTTCCAAAACAGCCTTATTGTCTTAAATCTGAAGCTACCAAATCAAGAGGAAGTGAGATCTATTGGGAATTGACAAAACTCGAAACAAAAAGAGCAAGCAGGAGAGGGAAATCAAGGGGCTGAGATGTGGGAATCGATTTTCCTGACCGTCGCCGCCACCGCCGGTAACAATATCGGCAAAGTTCTGCAGAAGAAAGGGACCCTCATTCTGCCTCCTTTATCTTTCAAGCTCAAGGTATATGGTATACTTGCCCCTTTCAATTCTCTATTTTGGTCATTCCATTCAATTTTTTATTTTTTTTAACAAAATTGATTTTCATGAATGTACATTTTCTTTTGGTTATGTTATCCTATATTGTGTATGGATATGTGTTTCAAATGTCTGGTGATGTTTCTGTTTCTTGGGTTGTAATGTGAATCTGTTAGTGCACTTATATTAGTTGGTTTTTGCAGGGAGTCCTTTTTTTCTTTCTGGTGGGCAGTCCTTTTTTTTCTTTCTGGTGAGGGGTTAGAGATTTGTCTATTAAAACTCGACTTGTTTAGGATTGAAGTATAGTTGTTGGTGTTGTGATGCTGGAATATCATTTGTGTGACCACCATTTATCATGTAATTCTGATTTGAGAGATTGCTTATCCCTTACAGAAAGTGGATTTGCCACATGGATTTTATGTGTACATATATAAAGTGCTTTGTATAGGATATGTAGAACACATTAACAAGCAATGAAGTTAATTATCTAGCTTTCTTTTAATATGAAAAAGATTTTGCTCTTTCAATTTGAATTATTTTTAAATTACTGGTATTTCATATTGCTGGTATAAACATATGTGTGTAACAAGTTTTTCAGTAGTCTTTTTAAGTTGCTAAAGTTTTTGCCTAGTTTGTAGTCAGAAGGTAACACAGATTTAGGAAGAGCTCCCAAAATTTCTTAGGCACTTTTGCAATGAATAAAAAGGTGATTGATTGATTCCATATCCTCTTCACAGAGATGGCACTTATTAGTTAACATCTCTCTTCACAGGATTAAACATGCTTCTCTAATGACAACCCACCCAAAATACTCTGACTGCTTTCCTTTCACTGTTTTGAAAGATAAAAGAATAATTTGAGTAAACTAGCCACTACTTGGGTATTTGATGATGGGAATTGAAACTGAGGAACTTCCTGACATAAGTTAATCAAGGAAAAGTCTCTAAATTTCAAATCACTGAAAAAAAAAAGATATGAATAAATTAGTTAGCAAAAAAATAAATAGATATAGTTAGCAAAATGTTGTTAAGGAAACTTTATTAATAAATTAATTAGTGATCATGAATGGGACATCAGAAATTTAGTGTAAGAAAACTAGTTACTAAACCTAACAAAATAGAAAAATAAATAAAAATTAAATATACAATGATAAATGCACTTGCTCATTTCTACTTTTGATTTATCAAATAAACCGTAAGTAAAAATAAAATTACAAATTAAGAGAGCTTATTGTTGATAGCACTTTAAGAGAGAGATGAGAGAATTGAGATGGATGTTGGAGAGTAAGAGAGCTGCGTGGGAAGAAAGAAATGAAGAAAGAGGGGGTGGGGCATGGGTTGGCGGCTGTTTATAGATTTTCTAAATGTAAATGTGTAATTAGGGGAGGGGTTAGTTTTTAAATAAAAAAATAAAAGGAAAAAGGGGCTAATTTTGCAATTCTGTCCGTTTGGCAACAGTGCTATTCAATTTGGACCGTTTGCCAATGGTCAGATTTTTTTGTAAAGCTGAAAAACATTATCATTATCAAGTGTGAATGCCGATTATTGTATATGTAATAGCTGTAAATGTTCCTGTTGTTGGCTATCTCTAGTATTATGCAGACATCATCTCTTTCTTGCCCTTATGTTCTTTGTTAAATCATGTTGGCCTCCATGAAGCTATCCTGCTTACCTTTAATTTTATGAACTTGTCACATTTCTTCTATGAAACACGTCACTTGGAAAGCTTCATGATCTCTGTCTACAGGTGATTAAAGCTTATGCTTTCAACAAGGCATGGATTTTTGGTTTACTTATGGATTTGTTTGGAGCAGTCTTGATGTTGCGAGCACTATCTCTAGCTCCAGTAAGTGCATTTCCAGCAAGCTCTCTTTTATGCATATTTGGGAATTGAACTTGATAGTTTGAAAGTAGATCAATTATAGAGAAAACTCCACACATAATGTTTCTTTCTTGTATTGATAGCTAGACGAATCCTTCACACTCACCATTTCAATGATATACTCCAGGTATCGGTCATTCAACCAGTTTCTGGCTGTGGACTAGCTATACTTTCAGTCTTTTCCCATTTTTATCTAAAGGAGATCATGAATGCTATTGATTGGATAGGAATTACCTTGGCGGGCATTGGCACCATAGGTAATGTAAGTTCCTTAATTCTTTGCATTTCGTTAAAAGACCTAACAAGCTATGGAAGACAAAGAAACAGTTCATTTTCCTCTGTATTGCTAAGCATGGTGTTACTGGATAGATGGCCTTATGCTTATAGGGGGGAGTTCATCTATTTAGAGTAACTACTTGAACTAGTCATTGTTCCATCGGAGGAAGTTGTTGACAAGACGATTGTGCGGCCTCACACCAGGTTTAGAATATCTGGTTCGTCAGGTTATCCCGGTTGGAGTTGGAGTGTTGTTTTGTTGGAGGATTACTATTACTCGGTCTTTGCTTCTCTTGATATTTGGCATATAAGCAATCTGTCCTTTTAAATCTGCTTTGATGTGCGTTACTTGAGCCGAGAGTTTTTCGGAAATACGGTATTAAAAATTTTGCTTGGTTCAAAATTGATGTGTATTATTGTTCTGGAAGGTCTTCACGTCTTATTGGTTGTAAAAAGATCATCAGTTTGTTACTCTTTCAACTCCTTATAATGCTTTGGCTAACGTGTTTATATCATCTTCTTAGTTGAATCAGTGGCTATATAGACTCAGGTTTACTCCTGTTTCCAGGAATAGAGTTATCAATATAATACTGCTTTTGTGGGATGTGGAAAGAGCTCTGGCTCTCTATATGAAGCTAGAAGAAAGAAAGAAAAGTCAGGAGCAACTAGTGGAAAGTAATGAAGAGGTGGAAGTAGTAAGAAGAAGGGGGGAAAATCCACTGTCAACTTATCAATGAAGGTCAAATTAATATCATGGAATGTCAAGGGACTTAACATGATTTCTAAAAGGAATCTCGTTAAGAGTCTAATTGAGAAATGGAGAGCAGACCTGTATTGTTGTCGGGAAACAAAATTAGAAAAGGACGTGGATATTATGGCAACTATGGGCATGTAGATGATGAGATGTGGATATCTTGAAGCTGAAGGTAGCAGTAGTAGAATTCTAATGCTATGGGACAGTAGAATGTGGAAGAGGAACTGATTGCAATAGGCTGTTATTGAATTGCCTATAGTTTTGAATCAGTGCAACAATCTTTTAAGTGGTCTCTAACAGAAGTGTATGCACCATACACCAGAAGGGCAAGGAAATTAATCTAGGAGAAGATTTCATCATTAAGGGGTTTATGTGAGGGTCCATGGATATTCTATGGTGATTTCAACACTAACAGGTTTCTGTATGAAAGAAGGAAATGTATCACTAATTCAATGACTGAGTTCTCAGACTGGATAGAAGACATGGAGCTTGTTAGAATAGGAATAGGTTTATACAATCATATTAGAATAGGAATATGTTTATACAATCTTATTAGAATAGGATTAGGTTTATACAATCTTATTAGAATAGGAATAGTAATAGAAATAGAAATAGGAATACTAAATAGTATCCTACATGGTAAAGGATTGTATTCTAGGGTCTATAAATAGGATCTCAATGTAATAATGTAAACAACACAACAATTCAATAATATTCTTTTCCTATATTTCTCACATCGTATCAGAGCCTCTACGATCTTGGTAGAAAATCTAAGAGCTTTCGCTGCTGGCGGGCGGCTATTACTCATATATGCTGCCCGTCTGGCCAACAATTATGTTAGCAAAAGTTGGGCCAGTGACTACTTTCTTATATCTAATTTGTGTAGCACCGTGCCATCATTCCGGGGACTACTTTTTCATATTTAATTTTTGTAGCACCGTGCCACCATTCCGGTGACTACTTTTACATATTTAATTTGTGTAGCACTGTGCCATCATTCCAGTGACTACTTTTTCATATTTAATTTGTGTAGCACCGTGACATCCTTCCGGTGACTACCTTTTTTTTGCATATCTGATTTGCGTAGCACCGTGCATCTCTCCGGACTACTTTTCATATTTAATTTGTGTAGTACCGTGGATTTTTCCGAACTATTTTCTCAAATCTAAGTTGCATAGCATCATGTGTCTTTTTAGTGACTCCTTAGATTTGATTTGCATAGTTCCATTCGTCTTTCCGGTGACTCCTCAAATTTGATTTGTGTAGGGTTGTGCCATCATTCCAACCCTACTCGTATAATTTTTCTTTTTCAGCAGGGTCGTGCCATCATTTCGACCCTACCCATATTATTTATCTTTTTCAATGGGATCGTTCCATCAATTCGAACTATCCTATATTATTTCTATTTTCTAATTGGGTTGTGACATCATTCCGACCCTACCCATATAATTTTATTTCTTAGATTGTGACCACTTTTAGCCATCAAATCTAATCTTCGGCATATGAGCATGTTCTGGCCAGTTTTTCGGTGACTTGTTTGATGTCGACTCGTCTGTTGATTTCAACATGACCCATATACTTTATACTAGATTTTGAGCACTTACAACAACCGCTGCATTGTGAAGAAGTCTATATGGAGCAACCACCTAATTTTGTTGCTCAGGGGAGTTTAGTAGCCTTGCATGTTGATTACGTAAGTCACTCCATGGTCTGAAACAGTCTTTGCAAGCTTGGTTTGGGAAGTTCCAACACTGTAATTTTATCACTCTGTGTTTTATCGGCATTCTGCATCAAATTCAGTATTTCATGAGAAGACCAAGCACATTGAGATTGATTGTCAATTTTGTGAAGTCAAGTGATCAACTTGCAGATATCTCACCAAACCCCTCATCAGTCCTCATGTTAATTACATTTGTAACAAGCTAGGTACATGAATTGTATGCACTAGCTTGAGGGGGAGTGTTAGAATAGGAATAGGTTTATACAATCCTATTAGAATAGGAATATGTTTATACAATCTTATTAGAATAGGAATAGGTTTATACAATCTTATTAGAATAGGAATAGTAATAGAAATAGAAATAGGAATACTAAATAGTATCCTACTTGGTAAAGGATTGTATTCTAGGGTCTATAAATAGGATCTCAATGTAATAATGTAAACAACACAACAATTCAATAATATTCTTTTCCTATATTTCTCATAGGAGCTATTCGATCCACCATTGTATAGGGGCAGATTTACCTGGTTGTGAGAGCTCAATCACTACAGTGCAGCTAGGCTTGACAGATTCTTATTTTCAGTTGAATGAGGAAACTTCTAGGAGCACATAACAAAGGATATTGCCTAGGGTGAATTTCAGATCACAACCCACTACTTTTTTTAGGTGTGGAAACTGGGAACAATAGAGCTTCTTTTATATTTGAAATTTGGTGGTTAGGGGTCGAGGGATTTAATGATCAGCTAGTCTCTGGATGGATAAGATAATCAAAGAATTCAAGTTTGATGGAGGAAAAAATTGTTTCAAATCCCTTATATTTTCTATAGAGAACTTAAATGTAATAAAGAGCATACTAAAATAATTAAAAAGTAAGCAACGACATCATTCGCAGTGTGGTCACAAGTGGGGTCTGAGGAGGGTGAGGTGTACGCAGGCCTAACCAGTGGGGTAAAGAGGTTGTTTCCGATATATCCTTGGCTCAAACAAATCGTTTTACAGAACATGTTTGAAAAAAGGGAGGATGAAAAAAGCTTTAATGAAAACATTAAAGAAATTAAAGTCTTCATAAATAAACATTGAAGAAATAGAAGTATGGAGAGCAGAAATAGTAAAGATAACTAAAGTAAACAAAACAACAAAAGTAGTAAATTTGAAGAATGATTAATGCTATTATAATAATAAAATACTAGTAAGGAAGCTGGAAGGTTCTCCAAACAAGAACCATGTTCTACCACTAGGACGAGAGGAATCTCGACTACCTACTAACTGCCTACCCTAATCCTCAACCTCCATGCTCTTCTATCTAGGGTCATATCCTTGGTGAGCTGAAGATGTGCCATTTCCTGTCTAATCACCTCTCCCCTCCATAGTCTCCCTCTCCCTCTCCTTAGACCGAATACTGCCAACCTCTCACACCTCCTCACTGGTTATGCTCCTCCTCTTCACATCCCAAACTATCTCAACCTCGCTTCCCGCATCTCGTCCACCATGAATGCCACTCCCACCTTGCCCCGTATATCTTCGTTGAAAAAACAAAAATAAACACAAATATGATCGTAGAAGCTTCATTTTTTCTTTGGTGAAAATAGAATTAAAAAAATAAAAGCAAGCAAAATAAAAGAAGAATTGTGTTTCAGCCTTGTCTAGTACAAAGCAAATATAGATTTTCTCACCATAACATGGAATTGATTCTCTTCCACTACTTCTTTTCATGAACAGAGATATAATTGTTTGTGTTGATTAGTTGATGCACTTTTTATTTTCGAGTAATAAGGATATCTTTATTAATACTTGGGAAAAGGGCCTGATATACCCTTCAACTTTGCCATTTGGAGCTGATATGCCCCTTGTTATCAAAGTGGCTCATATATATCCTTACTGTTATACAAACGGCTCACATATTATACCCCTACCGTTAAAAAATGAGCTCACATATACCCTTCATTTAACGGAAGTGAAAAAAATTAGTTTTAAATTTATATAAATTATTTTTAAAATTTATAACAGTAAAAAATTAGTTTTAAATTTATATTATTTTTAATTTTCTTAAAAATTATTGAGGGGTATATATGATTCTTCTAGCAAAGTTCAAGGTATATTTTAATCTTTTTCATACATAAATTATTTTTTGACTTCTTTGATTATAATTATTTGAGTTTCTTATTCTTATTTTATTTTTTTCTTTCATTCCTTAGTGTACAGAAAAAAATTTAAAACTATTTTTTTGTCTATATTGTATTTTAATTTTTGTATTTGAAGAAAAAAATTTGGTCATCTATAATAAGCTTTACAAGTGAAACATAAATAAATTTGACCATCAAAATAATAAATCTAAATTAGTGATTGAAACAAAAAAAAGTCAAAAAAAATATGTTTGAGGAGGATTAAATATACTCATATGGGATTATATATATATATTTTTTTAAAATAATAAAAAATTAAACTAAAATTAATTTTTCTCATTTCCGTTAGAGGAAAAGGGTATATGTGAACCATTTGTATATAAGTAGGGGTATATATGAGCTACTTTCATAACGAGGGGTATATCAGCTCTAAATGACAAAGTTGAGGGGTATATCAAACCCTTTTCCCTTAATACTTAATCATGCAAAATATTACAGTTTGTAGTTCAACAGTACTAAAACCCTATATAATCATTCTGTAGATGTCTCTTAGGACATTAAGATTGTCATAGTTGGCTTGGATACTAGTATTTACATTAACATATTAAACAAAACGGTTTCCTCCTCTGCGGTCAACTTCTAGTTTTTCTTCAGCAAACTATGGAGGTCGCGCATAATACATAACTTTATTTATAGTGGACTGGGTGAGATCTTCCTTTGCAAGCTCATGGGCTACTTCATTTCCTTGTCGAAAGTTATGCCTGATCCCTGGGATCATTAACTGCAGCATTAACAACCTGCGTTCATGGATAATATCAGCATAGGCAGTGTTGTTTTGGTCAATATATTTAATTACCTCTGTGGAATCAGTTTCAATTTACAAATGGTGTGAGGTTATATATTTTTGCCATCACCAAACCTTCTTTTAGTGCCAGCAATTCAGCTTGTAGGGGGTGAATATGCATTCCCACCCTTTGGAATCCAATAATCCCAGTTTCACTGCTATTGTAAATAAGTCCTCCATTACGAATAAGCATCTTTGACTGATTGAAGCTTAGCATCCACATTTAGCTTATACCAGCCTGGGACTGGTTTATGCCAGGATACTTGGACAGCAAACTTAGCATTCTTTTTAGCCTCTTTTGCCGTTAAAGCTTATATTTTGCAGCATTCAGCACAGTAGTTAAAGGCAAGGTTTGGCTAGCATTAATATGATTGTTATGGTTCCGATTCTGACAAAGATTCGATATCACATATGGTAGTAATTCCATCTAATTAAGGCTCTGGGAAGGAATTTTAGGTTATTTGATTAGCTTGATTATAGGGGATTTTATCTGTTAGCTTAATTATGAGAGTTCTTCATCTGTTTTATTTTTGTTAATTGTAATTAGCATCGACTGTCTTTCCTAAATTAGAGATAGGACTTATTGTAATACTCTAGCTCATCGTTCGTACGGATATACTGAATACGAGAGGACTTTCTTCTCAAAATTCTTCACTTTGAATTTGAATGAATGGTTTTGGTGCCAAAAGCCAAGAGTTAGAGCATTTTTATTTTCACATCTGAATAGAGATTTAGGGAAGTAAGTGTGCCCTTTTCCTTCTTTCTATTACTGTTGTTTCCAGCCATTAGATAAAATTCTTGTTTGTTAGTTTTCAAGGGTTTTGTTTAGCCAAGGATCAAACTTGTCCACTTATATTAACTTAAAGGATGTTATATATATATATATATATATATATAGAGAGAGAGAGAGAGAGAGAGAGAGAGAGTGAACCAAAATACTTCTACAGCTACTTAAGGAACTATTTGTATATTTTTTCTCTATAGTGATTGTACAAGATCAGTTTCCTGACTGCCAAAGAAATTAGTAGCCTATGGAATCAATTGTTCTGTAACTTACCACTTCTCTTTTCTTATGGAACCTTATACCCTATTTCCTGACATATTTCATTGGGATGTGAATATCTGACAAACTTTAACTTACCACTTCTCTTTTATCTGTTCAGCTGTTGGTGCTGGAGGGGAGGAGCAGCAGGCTTCTGCTATCTCAATTTTTCACCTACCATGGCTGGCATGTGCTGTTGCAATCTTGTTTGTAGGTATCTTATTCTATGCGCAATACAAGCACACTTTAAGTTAGTTGCTTCAGAAGGTTTTCCCTGGTGCTATATCATTTATGTTTGGAGTGATTAGGTGCTGAGTTCCTTTTGTATATCGGTTCCTATATTGTTAATTTATGAAAAGACCTCTGTCCTACTTATAGAATCAGTCCTTTCAACGCATGTGTTTTCCTTAACCAAGAACAGTTATAGTAAGTAGGCACCTAAAAAAGGGTCTAATAAATGGGACAGGGAGAACACTTCGAGTCCTAGATTTTTATTGTAGCTCTATATTTATGAAGAGAGTAACATCTCATCACTAATAACTTTGGTGGCTAATCAGGTTAAGGTGTATTTCGACATCTATAATCGGCATCTGCTTGCTTTTTTCTTAATTTCCATCTTCCCTTCTTCTTTCTTATCTTTCTTTTTCATGTACTGTTTTTTACCCTTCAACCAGAAGTGGTCGCTTAGATCTCATAATCATTTACTTGAAACCTGAAGAATGTCAGAAAGTCATCCAAGTCCTTATGTAACTCTCTGCAGAACTCAATCCCAAACATAACTTTAGTTTGTGCAAGTTTAGTGACGGTCCTTTTTCTTTACAAATGTCCTAGACATTGGTAAAGTTGATCCAAGAAGTCATGCTCTCTAGAGTTTTATGCGACTGATATAGATTGTCATAACAAATTTAGGACCAGTCGTGTCCTCTTAAACATTCTGATAGTTTTTCCAGCATATGCCTTTTTTAGGGACACAGGTTACCGACATATGTATACAATACAAACATATTTTGCTGTCAGTTTCCTGGATAACTTGTCCTACATGAGCATGTATTTGGTGAAGGGACTGCTTGGTGCTGTCTGTTAGTGCTCTTGTTGGGGACCACTGTTGCTGACCAACTGTTACAGGCTCATTTGTCTAATACCTTTAGAAGAAAACATTTAACTAGATTTGCCCACTGGCCACTGGCCACTGCACTGCGTAATAACTTTCTTCATTTAAGTAAATGTTCACTGTACTGCAAGGTTCTTACTTCTTGGGTTGTGTGCAATACTTTTGGATTGATTTGTACTTGTACGGTTCTTTTTATGAAATATCCATATATAATTTTGAGCCATTAGGACTGAAGGGGTATTTAAATGTTTTTGTACCTTTTGAATTCCGAGATCTAATACTGTTCAATGGATATAGGTACTCCTTAATGGATGGCTTCGAATTTATAGACGCCAGCGAAGAGAACAAGAGCTGGTATGAGTTTTCCACTGAGTTCTTACATACGATGCTCTTGAACATGCCTGATGCCATATGCAAATTTTCCCCCAATGCAGATGCAATATGAAGTTATCGAGGAAATTATTTATGGATTGGAATCTGGAATATTGTTTGGGTATACTTCTTCTCTTAGACTTATCTTTTGCTTGTTATGATAACAGGAGCAGCTTATTTCTTGTACATTGACCTAAGATGCAGCAGAGCCTAAAATGCACAAACCTCATACACTAAATTACCCTCTAATGACAGTCGCATCTATAGATGAAACTTTGTATTGATGCATGCTAAGTGAGAGTGGAATAGTACCAGACCCCTTATATCACTATAAAGTCCAATAATCAGAACGAGTAGGCTTGTATTAGATAATATTTACAACAACTATGCCTCAGTCCCAAACAAGTTGGGATTGGCTATACGATTCCCTCCTTCTTTAAGCTCATTTCATATCATCATATTAAATTAAAATAAAAGTAAAAAAATTAAGTTAAATAATATAACAATATTAATATTAGAAGTTCCCTAATAAGTCTAAAACTTATCCTCAACTAGTATATATTGCATATATCTTTTTTTTTCTTCCATTGTATCGTATGTTTAGCTAAGTCTGCATTGATACCAAAGATTTATAGATCCTTCGAGACAAATTCATTCCATGTGATTTTAGGTCTACCCGGTCCCTTTTTAACACCTTCAATTATAACAGTTTTGTAAAGATAAGGCACCTAGGCCTAACTCAACCCCAAAAACTAGCTCATGAGGGGAGCATTGCTCAAGTCCACATAAGGAGACCACCAGTCCATTTCCCAACCAATGTGAGACTTTTACTCACTCTAACACCCCCCTTCAAGCCTAGGCCCAATTGGAGCATGGACCGGGAGCCCAAACGGGGATGGACCTGACTCTCATACCATGTAAAGATATGACATTAGGCTTAATTCAACTCAAAAGCTAGCTCATGAGGGGAGGATTGTCCAAGTCCATATAAGGAGACCACCAGTCCATTCCCCAACCAATGTGAGACTTTTACCCACTCTAACAAGTTTCACACATACAGGCTGGTGCATCTGAATGTCGACACAAGACATATCCAAAACCATCTCAAGCAACCTACTTGCATCTTATCCTCAATGCATGCTACTTACACTTTTTGGCGAATGTGGCCATTTTTAATATTATGTAATTTGGTATGACAATGCATCATCTTAGCATCTGCAACACTCATCTTGGACTTTTAGTGGCCGAACTTTGGCTTCCATATAACATTGTCAGTCTTATAGTTCTGTAAAAACCTTTTGGTAGGCATTGGCGAATGTGGCCATTTTTAATGTTATGTAATTTGGTATGACAGCGATCATCTTAGCATCTGCAACACTCATCTTGGACTTTTAGTAGCCCAACTTTCGCTTCCATAAAACATTGTCAGTCTTATAGTTCTGTAAAACTTTCCTTTTGGTAGGCATCTTTCTACCACATAACACCTCAATAGCACTTCTCCACTTCACCAACGGATTTAATACTATTGTATACTATCTAGATCTATCATTCTGTTCTTTACATTCTCTTGAAACGCCTAGATATTATTTATTATTTAAAATCTCATAATGCAGAATTAACAACTGTCAACAGCTCTTTTTGTTGCTTGATTATTTTTCTTATAGCTGGGTTGTTAATAACAACTACTGCAATCATATTAATGAACATGTATGTTTGATTGCATTGAGTAAATTTCATTTGGTCTTGATATAGTAAATGCTTGCAAAGGTCATAAAGTTCCTATGTCATGTGTTGGTTGTTTATTTTCAATCTCAATGTGTTGGTGGTTTATTTAGATGTAGATACCCTCCTGTCATAATACAGATAATGACTCTATAATATGGTTATTACAGGATTTCATCTGTGATATCAAAGATGGGATTTTTATTCTTGGAGCAGGGATTTTCCAAGTTGTTGGTGCCGATTTGTATTTCAATAAGCATTTGTTGTAGTGCTTCTGGTTTTGTATGTCAGGTACTCCTTGTAATCAACATTGTTTATATCTGCTATAACCACTTACCGGTGTATATCAACATTATGATATTGTGACTCCAAACATAGCATAATCATGATCAAAAACGTTCTTCCCTTGTCTGATTTTGGTCGACATCATGTTAACTAGCAAACATAGATGAGGCCATGAAACCACTATAATCTAACTTAAAATTCTTTTTCCCTTCAAAGAGAGAACTATCATCCTGTCTATGTTATGAATGGTTTTCACTAAGTACTTCTATTCTTCCAAACAGACACGTGGCTTGAAGCATGGAAGGGCAATTGTAGTATCCACATGTGCAGCTGTTGCATCTATCGTAACTGGTGTCTTTGCTGGTATGTTTGCTTTGGGTGAACGCTTGCCTTCAGCACCAACATCTCGTCTCTGGCTCTTGCTTGGATGGTATGCATGACATGTTCATTTTCTTTGCCTTTTTACCATTTTCCTTTGGACTTATTACCATCTATTTTGCTCGTCAAGCTTCTTTGTTACAATAGAGGCAAGGTCCTCTGTCTTTTGTCTCCTGATCCCATGAAAAATGGTTTTTCAAAACTGAATTACTTACTCGGAATATATAGGAAGATTCATTAGTTCTTGCTGAACTTCCTTATGCATCTTTATGAGAGCCTTTTTTCCCCTCTCTACTTGGATGGCAAGTGGGTTTCAAAACTTTACTGATCTTATCTTTATGATGACACATACTAGTCCCTCCAGTTGAATGTCTTGTTGCATTTAAAGGATGTGGCCTAGTGGTTAACAAAGTAGGTTGAGAATCGTGAGGTCTAGGATTCAAATTTGAGTGCAAGCAAAAACACTAGGTGATTTTTTCTCCATTTGTTCAAGCCTTGTTGGATGTGCCTAGTGGCATAGCTACATTATCCCAAGGGTGGTTAAGCGAACACCCCTACTAGAAAAATTATATCGTGTATATATAGGTCAAATGTCACCTTATGCAAGTGTATAGGTCAAATATCACCTAAGCAAGTATTTAGTACTTCCTCCGTTTCAATTTGTTTGTCTTAAATTTCATTAGTCTATTTAAAAAAGAATGTTACTATATTTAGTAACTCCTTACACGAAACATCCTACATGACATATTTAAGACCACAAAATTCATAGGGTATTTTGTTACATTATGTAGATCTTTAATTTAAGATCACATAATTTGAAGTCTTCTTTATTTTTTTAAATTCTGTGTCGAGTCAAAGTAAGACAAACAAATTGAAATGGTGGAATATCACATTTTGAATTACCTTGACCTAAGTTACTTGGACTCGCCAAAATCGGTGCCGCACCCATGTCGACGCGACACTGACACGGGTAAAGGTGTGAGATCTGTGTTGGATCTGGTCAAACGAGATTGCGTGTGTTGACCAACAATTTAGAGAAGGAAATTGAAATTTTGATATCTCAAAGTAAATATTTGAATAGATCGGAAACAAATACCTTTAATTTTTTGACAATCAAACAAATACCTTCAATTTTTCTGCTATATAGTGATTTATACTAGTCTTTTGTGTACTTCGAAAGTTTTTTCTTGATAAATTAGAGTAATATACCATCGAGGAGTTTCTAGAATCTTCGTGTGGTACCAAAGCTCTCGTGCTAAGCACACATTGGTGTATGAATTTGTGAGAGAGAATAGTTGCGGCGCCGTTTTGGAACTGAACTAGGGTTCATCTTTTTGTTTCTCTAGCTACTTCGTTCTATGCATGAATGGAGAAGAGCGGAGCGTGGGGGTTTGGAGAAATAGGGTGTGGGCCGAGTCGGTCATGGTTTTGGGTTAGATTTGGTTTTGAACGTTGGGCTAAATTTGGCTGAATATTTGGACATGGATAATGGTCCATAACATGAGTGAGACTAGTTCCCTTGGAGTCTTCTTATCAAAAATAAAATCAAAATTAGAGTATTATTTAAATTAAAAAAAAATTCGATTTAAGTTAGGTATTATTTATCAAAATTAGACCAGGTCCCTTCGACGGTACATTATAAGTTTTCCACAATGTCTCATATTTATGTATATTTTTAGATTTTTAGTTTGTATTTTTGCCGAGTCCTCAGACCCGTGTCTGTATCTAGATCCATATCCCCGAATCTTAGATCATGAAGGATCCGACATGCGAAACCGCACCCGTGTCGGACACCCGCACCCAAGTCGGAGCAACCGTTGACATAACTCATAGATGCGAAAATTTTTATGGTGGGTGAGGGACACATATGACTTGGCATGTGAGGGAGACCTTTCTTTCTGAAAAATGTAGTGCATTGTCTCACTTCTATTACACTTCACCTACTTACCCTCCTCATGTCTACTTCTTTCACTCTTTTATCTTCTACGTGCAAAATTATGCATTAAAGGATAATGTATATATATAGTATAAGCGTTAATTTATTCTTCAAACGACAATCCGCAATGGAGAAATTATATAAACTCTAACTATGATGGTTTTTTAGATTAGGTTTTTTTTTTGTTTTGAATTTTGTTTTTCGCACCCTTTTTTTTCTTGTATTCATGCATGCATTTATCTTCTTCATTTAATGCTTGGTAGTTGGTTCAATGGTACTTAGTGTACTGTGCTGCGGGAATAACTGAAAAGTTGTTTTAATGGATGTTTATTCTTGTAAAGGGTAATTTCATAAATGTTTATATGATTATGAATTTCTTTTCACCAAATCACATAATTATGTTTTCAAATAGCTAATCACAAAATTTTCAGTTTACAAACATAAAAGTTACAATTGCCGGAAAAGATAAAAAGAAATAAGGTACTCTATTTTATTACATACATGGATCGAATTGAAAAATCATTCAATCTTCCGATGGATGATAGTTTTTCACTCTGCACTGTAGCTCCCTTTTATTTTTAATCTAATCAATACAAATTTTAATTAAATAAGGATCAGGTTGAAAATAACTGTGCAAATTCTTTTCCACTAATCATATCATTTTAGAAATTTTTGTCCAAACTGATAGTGATTATCATCTAGCGTTTTCTTCTCATTATCTCATGCAAAAGACTTCAAAAAATCAGTTCTAATTAATCAATCAGCTATAACAGTCAATGAATTCACAAGATTATTACTTCTGATGCACTAGTAACTGGTGGTAATAACTATTACTCCATAAAATTCAATTTTTACCATTCAAAATATGAAGTTCTTTTTTTTTTTTGATAACCAAGAAATTCATCTGTGACCCGCCCTTTGGACTAATCAGAACCTTCTAAACTTGGTGGATAATGGGTCCGCCCCTCTACCCTTCTCCATTTAAATACCAGGCTTCGCTTTGCGTAGTGTGGGGCTTGAACCTGCGACCTAAGCTAGATATCCTCCACCTTTTGCCACTCGAGCTAAGGTCTTGGGGGACAAAATATAAAGTTCTTCAATATATATTAACTACAATTTTCAATTATTCTTACAAAATACCTCTAAAAATTGTGTAAAAAGTAAACATGCAATGTTAGAAGTAGTTTTTAATTGAAAATTGTTTATTAAACAATTCTGAAAATTTAAAAGTCAAACTCTACAAAAGAAAATTTAACAGTAAACCTGCAGAATCTAATGGATGATGAAGTTTAAGATGAGGCAGTGCCTTGTGTTGAAAGAAAATTATTTCGTGTTATTTTTAATGAGTATTATAAAAATATTTTAAGAGATGAAACCTCATCAAGAGAAACGAATATACTGTCTTTTACTAATAGGATTTCTTTTGTTGACTTCTTTATGTTAGTTTTGATTTTATAAAATTGTGTTTCTGTTACAATTCTTATTATGGTTTAGTTAAATATTGTGCTGTTTGATTTACAACTTTTGGTGCAGTGCATCAAAAACTTTAATTGACATCTTTCAAAAGTTTGAACGTCCTTGATGAAATTCCTTGCTACGCCACTGCCTTTGTCAGTGGGAGTTAGCATGCACTTTGTGGAATTATTTTAAGTGCACTAGTTGGCCTCAACACCAGTGCTATCAAAAAAGAAAAATGGAATGACTTGTTTTCACCTTACATGTTTATTAAGAAGATAGTTTTAAGAGAAATGTTGAAAACATGTATCTTTTAGTGTCCTGGTGGGATATGTGAACCTAATATTACCTTTAAATTCTTTTAAAATTTTAATGAGAAACGTTTGCATTTGAAAGAATCAATGCGGGTCATCTGTAACTTTTAATCACAGAAAGTTTGTTTGTAAGTTGTTTCTTTAGAAACTTGATATTGTTCTATTGTTCGGAATGTCCGTAAGTGCCATCATATTATTAGTGCATTAAAAGATGTTTTGAACTAAAGTACACAGCTGATTCTTTTTTTTTCCTTCTTTGGAAATAAGTGCACATCAGTTCACCGTGTTAAATTAGAGTGTTCCGTCTTTTGTATTCATGGTTTATATGGCTGTTATTTAAATGCCTTGGTCGTCTTCCTGGGATTCCTACATTTATAAGGGAATTGGAGATCTTTTGCTGTACCAAAAGAAATGATGTTGATGTTGAGATGTTTGTGTACAGGATGTGCATCATTGTTGGTGTGATTCTGCTGGTAGCTTCAACACGGCTGGTGAGAAGCCTTCCACGGTCTTGGATACATGTTGTAAGAAGTGGGGTTGACAAAAACATAGGTGTTAGGCAATCTGTGCCAACACGGAGTAGAGATACTAGTCCTAGCACTGTTATCCAGGCGTCAACTTTACATCATTTGATAGCAACTCCCTCTAAAGTTAAAGCTTGAACTGTGTGTCATTACTCAAAAGTTGGACTTGTATATGTACCTTGAGGGCTGTTGTTAGTAATCACATTGTATTTGGTATGTACAGTAGAGTGCAGGTTGTTTGAGGCTGAGGATTCATATACATGAGAATTGAGTGGTCACTTAATATTCTTACACTTCTTCTGTCTGTCTCTTCAGTGTTATTTACTTATTTTGTAAACATGGTGGGCAGAGAATCAACGAAAATCCAACTAAATTGTTCTTTTTGTTTTGCTTGGTTTGCTTTTGCTTTTGCTTTTGGTTTTAAGAAAAATATAATCGAATTTTTTTTTTAACCAAACCAATTGTTTAAATTTGCACTTCATTAAAATATTCGATCATAGATAAGTTGTTCCTTTTGTTTTGTTTGATTTGGTTTGGTTTTCGTTTTAAGCAAAATATAATTGAATTTTTTTTTTAACCGAACCAATTATTTAAATTTGCACCTCATTTTAAAATATTCTACCATAAATTGTCATTTATCAAATTATTGTTTAATATTTTCATAACAGTCTAAATTAAGAAATTTTAAAATATATGGTTAGAGAAAATCTTATTTAAAGATTTAGGAATCCTAAAATATATGATAGGAGATAAATGATATCTTATTGAATGATCAGGGTAGATATTTTGTCCTATAATAAAAGTCTGGCAAAAATAGTGTTCATTCATTTGAATAAAATTCTTTAGACATAATTATTCTCCAAACCTAACAAAATAAAGGAAAGTTATATTTTGATAACTAACGGAACAAAAAGTTATACTCCCTCCGTTTAAAAAAGAATGACCTCATTTCCTTTTTAGTTTGTTTAAAAAAGAATGACCTCTTTATTTTTTTGGTAACATTTTAATTTCAGCTTTCCACGTGACATGTTTAAGGTCACAAGGTTAAATGACAATTTTATACATTTAACATAATTTTAATTTAGGACCACAAGATTCAAAAGTTTTCTTTATTTTCTTAAATTCCGTGCCAAATCAAACTAGGTCATTTTTTGTGAAATGGAGGGAATATTTTTTTTTGTCGATTTTGTCTTTTTTCTTTTTTAAAAAAAATTAATTTTCTTTTCCTTCTTTTTTATCGTTCTTTTTTCTTACATTTTTTTTTCTTTTCCTTCTTATTCTTTCTTTTTTTCTCTCTTTTTTCCTATGTTTTTTTTTCTTTTCCTTCTATTTTTTGTTTCTTTCTTTTTGTCTTTTTTTTTTGTTTTAGGAACGGCGGCAGCGGCGCGAGGAGTTAACGACCGAACGTGCTGCAACCTAGGGATCACCAGGCAACTCTGCTAAAGAAGATCGATGCAAAGGTTAGATTTCACCACCTCTATCTACCCAACTAGTACTATTTGATCTACAAAAATCCAACCTGGAAACTTTCTCTCCCCCTGTGAAAGATAGGTTGCGAAAGATGTTAAGAATGGAATGGCATTCCCCCTTTTTCTCATTTATGGTATTGTTTTCAATCCACTTTCCGGCCTCATATGAGAATGGAAAACTGGAGCATTTTATCCATCGGTGGATGAAGAATCGCAAACATAATAATTTCTGATTGACCATCTATTTTTTTCCTTTCTAGTCGTGTTTTCTTTCTTTTTATTTCTTCTTTTATTTTTTTAAGTATGGAAATAAAAAATTATTTATTTATACATTTTGTACTTCTTTTAAATACAATTTATCTCTAGTCTCAAGGAATATATATTATGGTTTGAAATTTCATAAGATACTCTATAACTCTTGCCTTAGAGGCATTACTTAGCCCAAAGACTTTCAAAGAACAAGTTACATCCTATGTGCAACATTTGTTAATGTCTTATTGTGTCTTGATTTATGAGATGCTCTATAAGTCTTGTCTTAGAGGAAAGACTTAGACCAAGAACTTCACAAGTTATGCCCCACGAGTAAGACTTGATACTACTTCATTGTGTCTTGATTCATCATATGCTCTATAACTCTTGCCTCTTAGCCCAAGGACATTCAACCAACAAGTTAAACCCCAAGGGAAAAACTTGGCAATATCACATTGTGTCTTAATTTATAAGATACTCTATAACTATTGCCCTAGAGGTAAGACTTGTTAGCCCAAGAACTTCCAAACAAGTTAAGCCCCATGGACAAGACTTGACACTACCATATTATGTCTTGATTTATTAGATGCTCTATTACTCTTGCCTTAGGGGCAAGGCTGTCACGACCCGATTTCTCGAGTCATGATGGCACCTACTATAACCCACCAGTAGGTAAGCCAACCCGTAACCCGGAACAACAAGTAATGGGTCTGAGGGCAGAAACTAAACAAGAGTAGGCAAAATTTAAGATAACAATATAAACAGGTGGAAGCAAACCAAAACATATATATACAAATAAAGATCCCTCCCAGAACCTGGAAGTCACTAGTACAGAGCTACTAACAAAATGAGTAAAAGTCCCAAAAGTGGACCACATAAAAGTGGACTGTCTCAAAAGGTACAAGACAAGTCTATATATATAGATGGAGACTGAAATAATACAAAATGTCGTGTGCTCACCCCCGTCTCCGGATCAGACTGCTCCAAGAATGATGTCAATGTTGGCCACTGGTGCTCGAATATGTCTCACGAAAACAGATGCAGAGCGTAGCATGAGTACCAAAAAAATAGGTACCCAGTAGGCATCATAGGTCGACTGAGCTTAAAGAGTAAAGGCAATATGAAAAGAAGGAATAGCACAAATAAAGGTCAAGAGCGGTAGTCTAAGTAAACAATGGAATGCACACAAGTGTAGAAAAAACTAACTAAAGTAATCTATAAGCTAACTACACCTAACTGGACCCACATAAGCCCAGAAGGTTCACTCGTGCGCAAGTTTAAATAAAAACCCGAACGGACCTCCATATGCCCGACGAGTACACAGAATAACTATAACTAAAGAGAATAGAACCCAAGACCAAAGAACATCGAACCAGAACATCAAACCCAATTAGTAGAATCTGACAGTACGGAGGCCAGACCTCGAACCAGATGCTCACCAGAAGTACCCAATCACAAGTATCAACTAATTGAGGCAGGACCTCTAACCGGATGCTCTATATAAGTATCCGAGTGATCAAGGCCGGACCTTGAACCGGATGTTTTTCAAAAATATCAATGAAGTCGAGGCCGGAGCTCGAATCCGGATGCCTAACAAAGGTGCCAATGTAGCTGCTGAAAGAGTCCCAATCGATCCATGATCATAAATGTCCGTAGAACGCCTTTCACACTTAGCCAATCAATGTAAGTCCTTGGAACCGAATTGAAAACCAACTTCAAATCACGAAGTGGAACCTAGTGTCGCCGACGTAACTCGTGAAGCTGTAGCATCGGAGCAATAAGGATAACTATCGTCAGAGCAAGCATATCGCCTAGCTAAGGCCCAAACTATCAGACTCAAGTCTGCTACACCAGTCTACAGGGATCTAAGCCGACCGAGCGACGTCGAAGTAAAACTAAGGCCTATTAGTTCCGAATCACACATTTCTAAGGCAAGACCTAGTCAAACCTAAACTAAGGCCAAACATGCTTCAATAAATAGTAATTAAGCATACATGTACTCCACATAGCAAAGAGGGTCAATTAATAACACATATCATGCTCACAATTACCCAATAATTCCTGAAATTGGCCAAAAACATGATGTCTAAACACCTATGCATGATTCAATAACTACCCAACCCAAATCTCAACTAATCAACATGCATTTACATGCTCGAGCTCAATCTAAGAGAGGAAAGCTGTAGCCTACTTGTAGGCCGATCATGCGCGCTTCAAATAGAGTCATAATGTTATTACGGTCGTTTAGACACTAAAATCGCAAGAAACGGAAACAAACCAATTTCAGGGTCAAAATGGGGAAAGTGGGACCCGCGCTGGAAATTTCAGAATTAACCCCAAATTTAGTTCCTTATCAGTTCCCCGGGCTCATGTCCCAAAATGGGACACAATTTGGGGCTCTGAAACATCACAATATCAACATGTAACCAAAACCCGGATTTTTCAAGAACTAGAAATGGAACAGCAACTCAAATCAATAAATTTACCAGAAACGGAAGATCTACAGTGAATTCCAACAATACCACGATGTTCTCCTCGAAAAACCACTCGATGTAGCCACCGGAACCATCAAATTTGGACTTAGAATGAGGGAGAAATCAAGTCCCAAACACTACTAAAAAACTAGTGAATACCGACCTCAAATGGAGGTTGGTATTGTTAAAAAGAATAAAAAATAAAAAAAACTTTAGAAATTTATGCAAAATAAAGCGGGAAAACAAAATTCCGACCTCTGGAGGTCGGAATTTTTCCCAAAAAAAAAGAATTACAATAAAAACCGACCTCTTGATGTCGGTATTAAATAAAATAAATAAATAACAATATTTTATTTTTTCTCAATTAAATATAAAAAACAAAATTGAGAAATATTTTTATTTTATTTTATTTAAATCGTCTTCCGGAGGACGGTTTTGTGTAAAATAAAAAAACAAAAAATATTATAATACCGACTCCCGAAAGTCGGTAAAATTAAATAGTATGTTATTAAATTAATTTTCATTAAAATATTTATATAGTGACTTCCATAAAATTAATAAATTAATATTTTCAATTAACTTTAAATAAATCGACTTCCGGATGACGGTTTTATATAAATTAAAAAATAAATAAATATAAAATACCGACCTCATGAGGTCGGTATTTTCATTTCATCCAAATACTTTTAATAAAAGCGACATCCGGAGGTCGGTTTGTTTAAAATTTCCTATTAATCATAATTTTCCTAGCATAATACTAAATTTTCATTTTACACCTACAATTAATTGTTTAAAAAAGTTTAACAATTTTGTATACTTTTATAAATAAAAAGTTAGAATACGTGGAATAAACCAAAAACATCAATAATTCATATTTAGAGTATGAAACTACGTTGATATGAAAACCGACTACAAGTAGTCTGTTTTTATGCAAATAAAGCGGAAAAACCAAATACCGACCTCTGGAGGTCGGAATTTTCCCCGGAAAAAATGAATTACAATAAAAATCGACCTCTTGATGTCGGTATTAAATAAAATAAATAAATAACAATATTTTATTTTCTCAATTAAATTATTTATAAATTCACAAATACTTACTCACCTCTAAACTCAACGTAATTGGCGATTTATGAAAATACACTATAACTATAATTGGGAGATTTTCTAACCGATAGCCATCAGTATGAGCTACATGATGATACAACGTTTCGACCACGCTTTTAGAGTTATCCTATACCTTGTCGGGGTGTAGAACCTCTCAACTAAGTGGATCCACTAAGCAATAAGGAATTATCTAAAAGGTATGACCCTTTTACCCATGTTGGCGATATGGTTTATGAGGATGTTGAGTTGTCTGAACCCGTCCTTATATCGGTGCTTAATACTACTCCCAATAATATATATTCATGCTCAAATGTATAAAACATACACTTTCTGTGGTTTTGAGGTAATTTCTCAATATATCCTTTTAAAAGAGGTAATGCTTTGAAGTATCTCTAAACTCATTACTCATTTAGAAAACAAGGTTTCTCTTGTACCAATGTAAAAGGTGTTACGATTGGGAATACTTAGTTCCCTTATACTCTTACTCAAATCATGTTAAAAGTTCTTTCTCAAAACTCCTCTTTGGTCTCTCAAAAAATCAATTTAAATCGATTATGTTTGTTTGAAAGATCCTCAATAAGAACTCAACGAATACTCATGGATAGGGTTCATGCTGAAAAATAGACATGAACAATCAACTCAACAATATCAATGTACACTATACAACACCTCAATAATTAGGAATAGAAACTCAAAACCAGAAATTTAAGAACTTAGAACTCAACCTCAAACTCATCTCAAGAATACTCAAAACTAGAGATAGAACCTTAGATTACTCTTTTACTGATAGAAAGTAGATGTAGGGTGTGAGGACGAACTATTACAACACTATGATAGCCTTACATACTTGGAAGAACAAAGTTCTTGGCAAAATCGACGACGTTCAAAGAACGCTTTGTCACGCCCCGAGTCTACACCCTGGATGTGACTGCATTCAAGAACCATTGTTTGCCCCAAGCAAACCCTTGGCCTGGCTCAACTCTCAGCAGAAGACTTACTCAACAATAAATGAACCTCAAAAGTAAAGATTTAACTCAATGTCTTAAAATAGATAACTCAGAATATTTTAAAGAAAACATTCAACTAGCCAAAAGAGGCAACTCAAGTCTTAAACATTTAACAATGGAAATGAAAAGACTCCTCAACTATTACTGTCTATGAATCCTCTAATGACTATGATAGACGTCGGGACAAGACCCACGACATCTTAATAAGACTGAAAATAAAAGTCGAATCCTCCAGAAGCAGGGAGGCTCACCTAAGCAACTCTGGAACTGTTAATGGTATCAACGGGGCGCATGTTGATGATCCTGATTCCCTATATTTGTATCATTAAAGATGCAGGCCAAATGGCGTCAGTACGTGGAATGTACTAGCATGCAAGGGGAACTCTAAAGCACAGACATAAGCTTGAACTGATAAAAAGGAAGAACATACTCACTTCATCTCAACTCAACTCAACTCAACTCAAACTAAAGGATACTCAAACATACTCAAACTCAGAAGTACTCAACTTAGTTCAATATAAAAGCAACAATAAAGATGCATTACAAAGAAAGCTTTTAAAACAGTAGGTAATAACTCAGATGCATTTAAAAATATAATAATTAACTATTTTACTCTTATTTGGGAGATTCTCTAATCGACAACCATCACTATGAGCTATGTGATGATACAACGTCTCACCCACGCTGCCAGAACTGTCTTATACCTTGCCGGATTATAAGACATCCTTAACTAAGTGGATCCACTAAGCTATGCTTAAAAAAATAAGGAATCATCTAATATATGCATCAGATTGTCATTTGATCGGATAACTTCTTATTGGATTTGTATTTATTAAGTTAATAGCAACATTTTTTAGTTTTGATTTGTATATTTTGGGTCTTTTATGTATTTTTGTGTTTCAATTTAAAAATCGTTTATTTAGTAAATTTTCTTTTGGGTCTCTATTTTTATTAACTTCACTACTATTTAATTTGTGTTCATATTAGTATTGTCAGTTGTATTTTTCATATGTCAATTGCATTTTCAGAACATTGCATTTATTTGAATGAAATTATAAGCGAATTAAATGATATATATTCTTAATTATAAGCGAATTAAATGATATATATTCTTACTTAAATTTGTGTTCATACTAATATGTATGTTGTATTCTTTATATTTTAATTGTATTTTTTCGTAATATTGTATTTATTTAAGCATATTGTATCCATGTCCATTCAAATCATTCATTCTGTATGTTATGTTCAAGTTCAGTTATCAACTATATTTGTATTCAAAATAAATGTACTTTGTATATTGTACATCAATTATTTGTACTCATGTAGTTTCATTTTCAACTTTTAATTAAACAAAAAAAAATTGTATTCTAAACTGGATTTTTTATTTCAAAAATTGTATTCTAAAGTCATTTCTTAATTGTTCATCAAATTCAATATTATTCACTTTTATTTTTAACTTTTGATTTAAACAAGAGTTGTATTCTAAACTGATTTGTATTGCAAATTTGTATTCTAAACTGATTTGCATTCCAAATTTGTATTCTAAACTGATTTGTATGTCAAAATCTTCTTCGAAAATAGAAAAATGAAATTTAATCAAATTCACTTCAACAGAACGTTAGTATTATTAATGAAAATTTAAAAATTGATATTGGAGAATTTGATGAAGAAGGGGGAATGGGTGCTCTGTCGTTTATTTTTGAATTTGTAACTGATGAGAATTTTAAGTGATATATTCTTTTAAAAAAATATTTTCTCCCCTTAATTTCTCATTTCTGTTATTAAATAATTGTATTCTTTCAATTAAACCAGATAAAAAAAATAAAAAATCAGATACATAACAAACTAAAATATTGATATTTTTAATAAATATCCTATTAAATGCTAAAATATTGACAGTTTAAAAAATTAAAATTTCCCATTTATTTAATACCCTTTTCCACTTGGCTCATGTATTAAAATAGGCTAGAGGGGTTAAAATTTGTTATATCATAACTTGAGAAAAAGAAATAGGAATAGTTGATCAAACACCTCGGCGTCCAAGAAAAAACCGCGAGCTGCTCAGGTAAAAAAATCCATTTTGAATTCCACACACTAAATACGTTGACAACCTAAAGTAGTGTTAGGGGTGACAAATGATTGGATTTGGAAGGGTTTAAAATGGTTTGAACAAAAATCAGTAATTATCCAATCCGCCCTTATTCTATATGGGTAAATATAGTTTGGGTAATTAATGGACGGATTGGATATGAGTTACCCATATTTCATCCACATTGATTGAAGAATTAAAAAAATGAATTTATATGTCTTAAGTTTCTAAAGTAATTTTTTATCTACTCACTCCCACCCCTAATTTTATTTTATTTTATTTTTTCTAACCCCCTACCCTACTTTTATCCCCCCCTCCACCTCACCCCGCCTTCATCCCCCATACTCCTCCTGCACCCACCCCCATCTTTTATGGTTTTTTATAAATAAATTCTACTCCCCCCCCCCCCCACACACACACACTCACCTTCCACCCAACCTACCCCTAATTTTT